>VWYI01013298.1:1861-27982 GCA_013399455.1 Anthoscopus minutus
TCAATGTGAGTTTAGCAAAAAGTCAAACCTGCACAGGTAAAGAATTTTAGCAGGCACAAATGCTAGACTCATTCTTTCCCATCAAGAAACCTGTGTCATACACTCTGTTCAAACAATTTTACCATTTAATAAAACCACCCGCACAGTTTATACTGTATATATATAGAAAAAGGATTTTTAATTTTTTAATAAAGAAAAAAAGCGATTGACTAATCCACAACACATCACCCCTTTCTCTGAGCCAAAGCTGATTTTATTTGCCTTTCTTCATTTTTGCAGTCTTTTCTTTCCTCTTCTTCACATGCTTTGGGATTTTGGTTTTTCTCTTTTCTCTTTGGGCTTCTTTAACCATCTTTTTCCTTTCCTATAAGGAATCAAACACCATTCATTTAAAGGCAGAAGGGAATGAAGAATTTTAAGCAAGTCAATCAATTGGTACATTAACAAGTTAATTAACACATGACATAAAAATAAGGTTATCAAGATAAAGAAAACTTAAAAATCAATAGGAATTGTGAGGGGAAAGGAAAAAGGAAATACAGGTTGCGGTGGAGCCCAGACCTGCACACTGGTAATGACAAGGCAAAATTCAAACTAGTTAGAATCTGAGTTTCATGCAAACTTTGAAGAGAGCGAACAAGAAGCACTCTTAACTTATGCTATTCAACATGTTGTTTGGTCTATATTTTCTGCTACCCACAGGGCTACTATAGTATGTGTCATGCAAAAAATATTGATCCAGTAAGTGCTGATAACTCAGAGCAAGCTGATCATCAGCAGTACTGGCAGGAAAGAATGCCATACTACCGCAACACACTATAAACCTGTGCCAGACACAGAAGAGATAAGACTCAAATAGAAAACAAGAAGTCAGCAAAGTAGAAGGGGCAGGTAGAAGTAATTGCTGCTAATCAATTGCTCAATCTAGAGCAAGATACACGGGTTACAAAAAAACCTACAAAAATCCCATCATCTCACACAAAAAGAAGTCCAAATGAAAACCTATCAATTAGGATCAGAAGTGGCCAAGGCTTCCCTGCATCACATCTGAAAGGCAGCCACTCTACACTGGCAGTGTGTAGTAGAGTGCTGCATTTTTATTTGATAGATATGAAATATATTATCTTACCTTTTCTAGGAAGAAAAACCTCAAATGCAATGTCCCAAATCTTTAACACCTTAAGCCTGCAAATTTCACCCCGCTTTTTTTTTCTTTTTGCACAACACCTAAAAGGCTGCCAAAAGGTTCTCACTCATGAGTAACACTCTGCNCAAAAAACCCCAGACCCCAGACCCTAACCATAATCCCTTTGCTGGACTGCATTACATCTCTTATCCACAGCAGAGCTAGCCATGCCTGTACTGCAAAAGCCACTGTGGTACAAACACTGTCACCAAATCTCCAGTTCTACAGATAAGTGGTCTCAGCTGTCTGGGCATAAGGAGGTTGATTAGGGACTACAGCCACAAACCCGAACACCAAAGACTGGAAGAGTAGCCAGAGGGACTAAAAAGCTGCCAAGGCTTCACTGAATTTTACTTTGTGTAGCCCTGTAATTCCCTGTAGAGACCTCTCTTCTAGCTTTGCCTAAGCTACTGAGAGCTGTGTTCCACACTGCTCTACATAAAACCACCCTTACTCAAGGATCCCCAATGAAATTCACTACCTCTGCTCATTCTCCACAACAGGAAAGGTCCACAGCTTGTTTCAGACAAGAAGAAGCAAGAATCACTAAGTTTGAAATTTTTTTGCATTCATATAAGCAGAGGTGAGAAAAAACAAACAATTCCCAGCCAACTGACCTTTTTGTCCACGCTAACTTCAGCAGGTTTATCTTTGGGATGTACAGATTCTTTACAACCTGAATTAGAATCCTCTGAGCTGCCACCATCATCATCATCATCATCAGAATCTGTTTCTGAATTGTCTGCCTCTTCAAGAAGTGCAGGAATCTGCAAGATATATCAAGAATTATATCAAATCAAAACCAAGAAACCTAATGACAGCATACACACACATGTATACACAATGTGTGTGTATATATATACATATATATATGCTCACAAAAAAGAAAACAGAATCTGTTGCAAAGAAACCCTTGAGCAATTTGATGCTATCTCCCTTACCACCACCCCTCACTGAGCCTCAAGATAAAGAATGAAAAGTAGGTTAGGCCAAACTAAGAAAAAGGAATCTAGAATGTACAACACAGATTCTTTTAGGTCAGGGCTCAAAGCACAGCTGTTATTTGCACTCCCAAACTAATTTCCCTAAGTTAAACAGCAATTTGCTAACATATGTGGAAGTCTATTTTTAATTATCCTTGGATCATGCCCAAATCTACCTTGGGGGCAGTGTATGTATTCTATATTGAAAACACAAATATCTGCACAGGAACAGTCACTTATTCTTAAACAAGCCTGGAGACTGTGCTACAGCCTGATCCCATCCATATTTATATTTCCATTCTAAATCAAGAGTCTACACCACTGCTAGAGAGCAAAGTAAGGAGGGGGAATCCAGACAGGGCTTTGGCCTTGAATGACATGGCTCCAAGTGATCTATATCCAACTTCTCATCCAATATACTTTACAGAAGTGTACTTCAAATACAATGTAAGTACATATCAAAACCTGAAGTCATACAACATTTTAAATCAATTACATTTTCCACAGTAAGAAAACAATTTCCCTTATCTTCACCTTAACTTTACAGATCGTGGCCATAGCAAGGATTGTAATTTTATTCTCAAGCAATCCAGCATTAGCCACAGCGCAAGGAAGCAAATTCTGTGTTGTGCAGACACACTGCCATGCCAGACCCATCCTGGACACAAATGGTCACTCTGCACACAAGAAGCTTCTTTCGTGGTGCCAGCTGCAGGAGCAGGCATTCTCTGAACTACTTGCATGCATTTTTCTGAAAATGGCTAACATGAAGGATTTTGAAAAGACGTTCTCACCTTCTGAACACCAGATAAATCCTTTTTCAGTCCTGTCACAGTCTGGTAGAGAATCTGCTCCAAGGGAGAGAAGAATTACATTATCAAATTATGTCTCAATTCTTTGTGCCCATAGAAAATTACTATCTGAAGATAAATTTAAAGAAATAAAGATCAGGATAAAATTCACAGTGTTATTAGCATAAAGCACTAACCAGACAATTTTAAAATATTATATCAATATAGTACTCCACACCTTGGTAGAAAAGCTTCTGTTTTTATTTGCTGCTAACAGTAACCAGTAAGAAATCATATTCCCTCTCTCTTTTTTGCAGGGCCTCAGCATGTCTACTCACATTATCTTGCTGAACATTCAGTGCCATATCCTCTTCTTTCAATTTCATCATTATGTCCACATCCCTCTCATAGTTTTTAACTTCAGTCAGAGTTCGAGGTATGTAGGCCTTCTTAAATACCTAGCAGAGTGACAGGAAA
Organism: Anthoscopus minutus; assembly: GCA_013399455.1. NCBI lineage: Eukaryota > Metazoa > Chordata > Aves > Passeriformes > Paridae > Anthoscopus > Anthoscopus minutus. Next base: position 5,299 of record VWYI01013298.1, read on the forward strand.
CACAGACTTACTAATTTACGTATAGTGTCATTATGTTTTTCTCTCCTAATTATGCATCCTCAGGAGAATAATCACAATCAGAGAAACAACAAATGAACATAGCAATCATCCACTACCATTTGAACCACAGAGTTGCTTTTTGTTTGGGTATTTTTTGCAGGAGCAGACTTAATGTGCAACCTAGACATTACTGACAGATCACAACTAATAAGGCTCCTTCCTTAGCGTGACTCACACCAGCCCACTTGCAAAATTCTCCAACCATCTCTTAGCCTATTTGAGTCCTAAGCTTTTGTATTCTAAGAATTCTTCTAATGTTTTTATTGTAATGTTTACAATGCCTTCAGGAAGCAACTCCATTGAAATGCACTGCTAGAACTTAGTCTCTTCATGTAACAATACCCACTTCAACCTACAGTCCAACTCAACAAAGACTCTTGCAGCAGTACAGTACAAAAAAAACTAACTGCAGTATCAACAACATACTTTAAATGTGCCACATTTGAAACAGTCTTTCACCAAGCTCATGACCCTACCAGAACAGAGAGATGCGTTTTGCTTCTCTATTTCAAGGTATCAGTTCAATCCCAGCACAGATTCAGTACACTTCATGATCATCACTGCTCACCTGAAAGCTGTGCACAAAGCACAGGTCCCCACTTCCACAGAGCAGCCCTTACTCAGCTCTACTATTTTGCAAGGGAAGTGGCACAAATTAGCCATGGTCACATGGAAAGTCTAAGAGAAATGAACTGAACTTAGATGTTACCAAACCACCTCTCTTACAGGTCAGTACCTCATACAAACAAAGGAGTAACTTGCTTGCAGAAGATGGGCTTGCTACCAAACACTAGAATCTGACTCTACAGCTCAGTAGTTTCATGCTGAGGCTACACTGGGAAACAAAAAACATCTTTCCTTAGCAAAGCCTGAAGGAGTTAGTGAAATCTGCTGAGCTCCAAGACAAAAAATTCTTGAATAAATCAAGTAGCATTGATTTATAAAGTGGAGGGAACTTTTTAACACATAGATAAGAGGTCTCTGTCAGTTGTTGTTTTTGCTTTTTTTTTAAACTCTTCTGGAACTGACAGTTAAGACTAAGATAGACATGGCTCTGTCTTTACATCAAGTATTTCCAGAACATTAACAGCTTTCTGTAATGGCATTGAGGGGGTTTCATTCAATGTAAAAGCAGTGGAAGAACCGAATTAGACTGAGAGTGGAGCTAGGTCAGCAATTTGGCCAATGCACACATCCAAATAGCCTGCTTTTGTATCACTGGTCCAAAACCACTGACATAATCAGATCTCTCCACTCAGGTATTTTGTTAACTAGACCTGAACTGGAAGATACATCAAGGGACCTAAATGTGAGCAAACTAAGTGGTTTAGGAAACAGAATATTTGCCTTCTAACAGTTTATAGCTGTCAGCTTTTACACATGACGTCCCTTAATACTTCACATCTCAACTAGGTCAAGACACCTCAATTATCACAAACAATGTTTTGTTTATCATCAACTGTACATTTTTCCAAAGAAAACAGAACATTTTTCAGTGTTTAGAAAAGGTAAGGGTAATATTAATTTCACAGCAGGAACAGAAATCCTCACTTCCTCATCCACTTTATCTTGACTGGATCTTTCCTCCTCTGTTCTTTTTGACGCTATTTCCATTGCCTAAAAAAATACAAAACATTACAAAAAAGTTATTTGTTAGAGTCACACAACTAAGCCTTTAGAATCACACCCAATTATTCCCAGCTACGTTTCTCCCTGCGCTCCACCGTCATTCACAGGCACTCCAGCTTTCCCTATGGGAATGCCTTCAGCGACACCTAATGGTGACCAGCACTCCTGCGAAGCACATTGACAGCGGCACATCAGGGTCGTAACAGAGGGGAAAACACACTTGCTGTTCCCCCCAGACCAAACTGTGGCAGGCCCAGCACGGCTACAGGACATACAACACCACTCTCCATATAAGAATGATTTTATTTCTGAAGAGCTCCTCTTTGCCAGAAAGGAAGAGCTAACTTAAAGCATCCTGGTTCTTATAGCAACTCAGACAGACATTTGAGTCTTCATTATTAGATAGAGCTTCTGAGAAAGCAAGCAAATGAAAGTAGAGTCACCCTGCAATGGTATAAATGGAAAAGACCTATATGCATTTTTGAAGCACTAGCACAACAATGTCATGTGCTGGCTTCCTTACAGTAGGATGTAGAATAAGTGAGATGATGGAGCTTGAACTAGATCTGATTTTATTGTCCTCTTACGATGTAACAAGGTCTTACCTTAGACAGGTAGTCATCAATGTTCTCACTTGTGATAGAAGGATCAGTAACAAATTCAAACAGCTCCCTCACAGTCATTACTGCAACATTGTGCTTCTGGAAAAAGTCTGCCAGGAAACAAGGGAGACAAAATCCATAAGTAATTCCAGCTAATACACAGCTTGGATGTTAAAACAATAATTCCAGCAAGCCAGCAACTCTGATGACTTGGGAAAATCTCAGCAGCACATTCTAAATTATACAGAGTTTAGTTCCAAGATGATTCTTGGCCATCTGAAATAAAACTGTTCATCTCCCAGATGCAACAAATACTAAAAGGACAGAAACTGCATAAATACAAAAGCCAAATCAATTTCAGCAGAACCCTGACTTAATGGAGTACGGGCTAAGAAGTAAATTCAAGACAGGTGTAGTATTTGCAAGGATTAAGATTTAAGAAAAAAATGTATTTCAAATAAGGAATGGAGAACTCAAACTTCTGCCAGAGATTAACAAGTGGTCACTGAAATACATTACAGCCTAATTATGATCCACACAAAGGGGAAGACATACTGATGTTCTAGAATCTTCCTCACTACTGCACTCAGAATTGGTTTCTTAAATCAATTATGATCAAATTCATAGGCTGCACTTCCGTGCTGAAAAACAGCAGCAAGTGACACTGAGGACTGTTTAATAAGTACTTCCTACTAAAATTCCCAGGGGATCTCTCACTGCGATAAATTAATCATAGAGTAAAAATTACTTAAGTTTGGAGGCAGCTCTTTGCACCCATAGAACCACAAATCTCTGCAAAGATTTGCACCTAGGGCAGAATCAGGCGTTTATCTTAGAGACCTCATGGAAAGTTTAGATAGAGAAGGCTGCAGACAGCAAAACAACACCAAAACCACTGCAACTCACTGAGACACTAGAATATCTAGGGAGAGTAAGCAAAAAAACATTAATAAAGAGCAAGAGTGCAACTAGCTGAGCCAGCAGAGAGTTACCAGAAATGCACGAACTGAAAAGGAATAAGGAAAAAGTAGCACACTGGATATCAACAGACATACAGCATGCACACAGTTCTTCCCTAATTATGCATCAGACTTTCAAGAGTAGAAAAAAGGCAATCTGAAAAGAAAGAGGGGGCAAAAGTAGCCTATGTATAATAAGAGATTTTTCTGTCCTCAGGGACACACCTTACCAGGAGGTATTTCTCTGTTACACAACATGTATATTCGCACATCAAGACCAAATTCTCAACGGAAAAACATCATTAAACTTAACTTATCAAAAAACTGTGACAAGTGATAACATGTCTAATGAATCTCTGTGCCTCAATCCTCTCAGCTGCCCTCAAGTGCAGGAAACTTTATAACACACATAAATGTCTTGCCAGCTGAGGAATTCCAGATATGGATTCAGCTCACAGAAGGCAACACATCAGTATGTCTGCACAGTATTTTAAGTAAGGGAAGTTAAGATTGGGGTGAGCACTGCTGCAGACTTGGAGTTATCTTAGATCTGTCCTAAGTCTGAGATTCAGCCATGTGACTCATTTCAGACAGATGATTTCTAGCAAAGTAGGCTGCACTACCCTGAACTCAACACAGCACACTGCTCCCTGAGGAAGTCACGAGAACATAGAGGCAGTATTTTAATGGAATTTTGACAGCTTCTACAGTCAGTTACACCTGAAAGAACATAAGGTGAACTGAGTCCATCCTGCTAAATAAACCAGCTGTCAGAACAAGGGTTGAAGGGCAGCCCCCTCACCATTAACGTTGGCACAATCCTTGCGCAGGAACTCCAGCGCATGTGGGTGGTCATGCTCCACGGACTGAGACACATCAATGATGTACACATCCCCTCCATGGTACCTGCAAGGAAACCCAACACAGAGCTGCACCAATTCCACCAGACTACTGAGGGGCAGGCTTCAAACTTAAGAACCAGCAAGAAAATATCTCAACTTCTTTCTCCAGCATACGCCTTGCATGTTAGGGCCAGGGTGGCTTTTTTCAGTCACTTCTTTCCCTCCTCTATACAAGCTGTATAATTAAACTTTTTTTAAAAATAGTTTTCTCATGAACAAAAAAAGCAGAGAGGTGCATGAAAAAGAAAAAAAAAACAAAAAACAAGTTAAAAAAACATAGCAGTCAAATGACACCTTACTAATTTTTGCCTGAGTTGATGAGTTTTTTTCCGGTTGTGATGGGGTTTTGTGAGGTGATTTTTTGGTGTGTTTTTAGGATTTTTTTCTTTCTTTTTTTATGCTTTTTTTTTTGGTTTGTTTGTTTGCCTGTTGGCTTTTTGTAACAGAACAAGCTCAGATCTGGGTTAAAAGCTACATAATTAATTAGATAAGTTACAAAACCCAGTAACGACAAGGACCCCACCCTTGCTGAAAGCTACATCAGTGCTCTCACACAGAGGTTGCTAATGCATACATTTAGATGTCACAATTTAGAGCAAGGATTAAAAACATACAGCATATTAAATTCACTGAGATCTGCGTGAACAAGTCTGGCATCTTGGTACATTCTTCTCATGTACTGGATGATCTGTAGGTACAGCTCCCGGACTTTGGAGTCAGACAACTGAGCATTCTTCAGCAGAGGAGCAGGCCTTGAAATGACAAAAAAAAATGACAGAAACTAAATCCTTTTTCCTTCTTCATACCAGCTGCAAATGCTTTAATTGCTGTGCCTGATCCTTTCACTCTCTGAGTGTGTCAAGCAAGTCAGGATCAGCAACCAAGTGCAAGGAGCCAGCAGCAAGAGCAGCAAGAAGCCAGGAGGAAGAGCATCTTTGCTACACACTTGCCAAAGATTCTGGAGCTCTGCTTCCAACAAGAGCTAATTTGGACCATGCTACATCTATGTCAGTAACTGAAAAACAATAAACCATCTTCATGCATGATTAGCGAGCCTTTCCAGCACTAATCTGTGGTTAAAGCACTTTATAAATTAATTTTGCACACAAGTGAGTCTTCAGAATCATGAAGATTGCCTGCAGTAGTAGCTGATAAATGTCTGGGACTATTCCACAGATCACACGGACCTGTTAACTTTACAGGCTTACAGTAACTGTAGGTAAATTCAGAGGGTTGGTTTGTTTGGTCTTAATAAACCTTTGAGAAAAGCTATTTCTAAATAAAAACAAACAAACGAACAAACAAAAAATTGATTTTCTAAGGATACTTACCTATCACCTTTACCAATAAAGCCCATGACAAGCACATGACTCCTTAGCATAATTGGCTCTGGGCAAGGTATGTGGGCTGTATTCAACCTGAAACACAGGAAGAAAGCCATAAAAAAATAAAACAAAACTCTATTTGCTTTGCATTAGTGCATAAAGGAGCTCTGCAGCTTTGAACGCAACACACAGCGAGAGCTCAGGAAACTTTATCTTGTTAAGAACAACCAGGAAATGCACACAAAAAGCCACAACCATTCTGACCCTTTTCTAAGCATTCCTGTGTCAAAGAATCTTTAGACAGTTCAGGTTAATCCTAGATTAACCTATATCACACAGCATGCTGCTGCTCAGCAGCAGCAATTTCTAGCTCTTCCTTGCTGTTCAGTCATGTCAGACAGAGTTCAGACACTGAAGAGCTTAGAGCATTAGCAGGAAAACAAAAGAAGATCTTTATTCTTCCTTCCCCTTTTGTTTCTCTCCCATAATGAAGCTTAAGACACTTTCCTGAAGACACTACAGGGTAGTGGTAGCCACAGTCTAGCAAAAAGACAGCACCTCCTAGAAACTTAAAAGTTTCGGTAACCTCTGCATGACGAAATAAAAACTGAAAAAATCACCTTATTAAATTCCTCATTTCTTTTTCAGCCCACGTCTTCACCATTTTTCTTGGGTTGCCTTTACAGTATCCATGACGAAATCTTTAAATTAAAAAGTAAAAGACAACAGGGACTTTCAGTCTATCAACACCGCACGGGCACCAGTGATTTCAACACCTTTCAACACAATCCCTCTTCCCCAGTAAAACCCGGTAGTCAAACTCACCTGAATTCACCACTCACGTATTTATCCCGATCTTTAAACATCAGAATAGAGGTTTTGTAAATCTTTATTGCTCTGTTCTCTCCATTTGCAGTACTGGCATGATATACATTGGCCTATCAGATTAAAAAAGGAAGAAATATTATTAAAGAAAAGCTCTTTAAAGCAACATAATCTTTTTTCTTCTTCTCATTCTGACACCTGGAAAAGAGCTGATCTCACCCCAGCCCCTATGTGGCACCCAGCTGAAGGAGACTGCACACAAGGGCAATCTTTTTTTCCACAAAAGGCAGCTTACAGGAAGTTCATAAGATGGGGCAGGGATGCAACAATGCCTTCAGAATAAAATCAACACTGCACAAGAAAACTCTGCCTCATCTACACTTGGGAGACTGAAACAAGCCCTGGTATGAAGGGCTAACTCGGGCCTATGCACTTTTCAGGCCCTAAAGCATGGCCCAAATGTCTCCTGTTTCCACCTCTACACAAGGTGGAAGTGTGTCTTTAGTGGGAATTATCTGGGTTTGTATGGGGTTTTGGGCACTATTTACTACTGTGGGCATACAAAACTTTGCCATAACTTTTTGTTGAAAAATGCAATTAACAACATCCACAAATTTAAGATAATATTAAAGCATTCTTAGAAATCTCTCATACTTGGGAAAATTGGTTTCTTTTAACATAAATAAATTTTTTAAGATAACTTCTTACCAATCAAGCAACACAAAAAACATAGAACTAAGCCCAAGTACTTCACTACATTTTCTGAGCATCATAAACTTCCACCCAGCTTGCTGCAAAAAAAAAGCAACTGCAGTATTTGCAATAGAACTTACTTCTTTCCCTGTGCTGATGCAGCCATTGATTTCTGATATGATACCTCTCGAGAGCATCTTGAACAGAATGATTCGGGTCCTTGGGTCCAACACCTCAAATTTAATACAGAAAAGTAAGCAGAGGAAAAAAACCAACTAACAGTGTCCTGTCTTACTCTCATATTAAAGGACCCTTGGCATCAGACGTTCTCAAGGATCAAATAATCTGAACAGCAACCACTCAAAATTTTGCCATGAATCTAGGATGATATTTCACTTTTTCTTCTTTTTTTTTTCGTTTTTTTAAACTAAGAAAACGTCTTTGAGCTAACTGTAGAAGAGACAAAGAAATAATGTCCCACCCACAGCTGCATCAAATGTTTTAAAGTAAGAGTTTTCTTGGGATACAGATACCATAACTGAAATAGAACATGTGGGCTCAGGCCATAATAACTCAGACTTGCTAAAGAAGAAAAAAAGAAAAAAGGCAAACTCAGCATTTTTTCTTGTTCTTTGGAACTTAATAAAAGCTTAAGATGGAATTCTGCATTACACATACAAACAAACCACAATGTTAAACACAAAAATGAGCTCTAAAATGTTTATGGAACCAAAGTTAACCTTCTATGAGAGAGAAAGAGAGGGAAAGGGAAAGGGAAAGGGAAAGGGAAAGGGAAAGGGAAAGGGAAAGGGAAAGGGAAAGGGAAAGGGAAAGAGAAAGGGAAAGGGAAAGGAAGGGTCTCTTCAGCATAACAAGGCAAACAGAATTCCAGAATTCTGTTCCTGCTCTGTTTTTTCATTGATTTCAAAATTCTACACTATTTGCTCTGGTCAAAAGGGAAATCTGATGAATAAAGGACTTACCTGTTCTACTGTTGCTCTGTCTGATTTGTCTTTGACTCGGTACCTAACCAAAGTGAAAAAGCAATGTTACAATCCCACATATGGGCTCAGTACTTCGACAGAGCAAACTGTGACATTCTGTGTCAGAGACAACATGACAGCCTTAAGAAGTACGGCTTTACAGTTCATACAAAACCAAAGGTTTCTCCTGCAGACAGAGGGATGGAAAGGAAAAAAATCAACAAACCGCCACCATTAACATCAGAGCCCTTCACTTTTACAGATTATCTTCCTGCTATTTCTGATTTATGCTCATTCGGGAGAAAACTGTATCTGTCTTTACAACTTAGGGTTATAAGCTGCAGGCCAAAAAAAATTTCTTAAGTAGAAATACTTTTCTCTCACAAAATGATCAGGAGGAACTTTCAGAAGGCCTCCAATACCTTTTTAGCTCAGCAGCTTAAGGATTCTTGTTTAGAAAAGAAGAGCATCAAAGAGTCTTTTCTAGGCGAATGACACCCATCACTTCTGTCTTACTATACTCTACCAGCACCATCTGATGTGCTACCAGTGACAAAAGAATCAAAACTTTGGGATGATTCAGACAATAGATTTGGAAACCAAAAACCTGAAGACCAAAGGGCAAACTGCATGTAAACTACTTCTAAACTTCACTTTTCTTAACAAACTTATTCAAACAAGGAAATAAGCACTATGCTTCTGGGTCCAAAGTATTTAAGTCAAAATAGAAGCATAAATAAAACTCACATGTCTGCTTCCTTCTGTCTAGACTTTTCCGTGACTCTGTTTATAACAGAGTCATCAAAATTTAGCTTATCTGAAAAACATGTAAGAAGAAATGAAATTTAAAAAAAAAAACAATAAAAAAACCAAAAACCCAAAGAGGTTTCCTACACACCAGGGTTAACCTAGCACTTCACTGTTCACATTTCAGGGTAGGACTATAAGGTAACAACACAGATGAGTGAGACAATTCTGCAGACTTGGAAATGTGATGCCAGTAATGCCTTTTGGATAACATCTCGATATTAAATTTACCTGTTCTCCTCAATCAAACGCCAATTTTCTTAACACAATACGCAATAGCCTCCCAGGTTCTCTTCAACAATGCATTTAAATGGTGTTTGATTAAATGCTAAATGTATAAAAGCTGCTGTATTTGGCTACAAATACCAGCAGCCTTCATACTAGCACCACTTTGTTATAAAGGAAAACCCAGCCTCTGATCTCTACCCTGTCAGAAGGTGCCAATCACAGCTACCCCTAGTCCTGACAGGCTGTGCTGAGCAGCCATCCCCATCTCAGGGTAAAAATCAAACCACACCAGCTAGGATGGCAGCCTCTTCACTTAGCATAGGAACTCTGCCTCTGGGAGAGAACTCCTGCATAATGTACCTCCCCTAATACTACAGGGGACTGCATTAGTCTAGAAAATGCAGCTGTAGGAATGACCAACATCACAAGAGAGCTGACACCCTCCCTCCACCCAAACAGCTTGTTCCTAGAGAGAATCTAGGGAAGACTTCATGTTGCTTTGAGAAGTCAAGGGGAAAGAAAAAAACCCAACAAAACAGCCATGTGGTTCTGAAGGTAGAGAGAGAGAGGGGTATGACAGCCAGTTCGTGGAGACTAAAGGTAACTTTAAGTACTCAAAAGGCATTTTTAATCTCTCTAGAAATGGTTAGCTCACCCATTCCAGTGAGTTCTCGCTTAACATAAGCGGAATTAGTCTGAGAATGCCACAGAGTGCTAACTGTTTAAATAACGGATGACAGTCCAATTATACTCACCTAAATTGATTTTGTGTTCAAATTTTCTCAAAACCTTGCCTGCAGGGGTTGACAGTTTTGCTGAAGAGCAATTAGGAGTCTGTCTATTTGCCTGAAATAAAGGATTTGTTAACATAAGTCACGTTCTATAGACAGCCCTTTGAAATTCAAACCATATCATTGGAAAAGTCACCTCAAATGCCTATGCCTAAAGCTGTAAGATGAAAATCACAGGAGATATAAGGAAACAGATATGGATTAACACCAGATTTTATTTAAATCAAGGAAAGAAAATACAGTTAACATATCAGTTAAAATTCTAGAAGTGCTCCAAACCAGAGTTATTTTTAGTCAAGGAAGCTACAAGTCTCTCACACAGCACTTTTTCTGTCAGTAAAAGGATGAGAATAAAAGATAGAAACAAGGAATAAAATAAGAGGGAAAAAATGCAGAAGTAATGAAGTGAGAAAACTTTCCAAGATTGTCTTTTCTCACATGTCGTCCTCCCCAAAACACAACTAACACCTGCACATGAATTCACCATCACTGAACAGCATAAACCTCTAAATAAAGGCAAGAATATACCACCCAGGACAAGTGCTGCCAGACATGCTATGCTATGATCAGCACCACTCTGATTTATCTCAACTAATAAGTTGAGATAAGTTGGTATCAATAAGAAAAATGAGAGTCTGAACCTCTAGTGTCCAAGCTGATGTGGGAACTAGCACCCTTCTTACCTTCACAGGTGCTTTTCTGGCACAACGCCAGAGTTTCTATGCCAACACCATACACTCTAAATTAATTCAAGTTCCCTCATCCATTTCCTATGCTTGTCATTTTCTTTGCCGTCTTCACTATTAAGCCAAAAATAGAACCAGTTTCACCCTGGATATGACTAGCAGATAGTCTAAAAATAAACGGAAAGGCTGGGGAAGATGCTCAGAAACACAGAGGACAAATGCCAAAAAGTAAGGAACATCTGTAGAGATCAGAGTGTGCAAAGAAAAAAAAGCTGACAAAGGTAAGGAAAAGAAGAAAGCTCCAGTGACAAAGAGAATCAGCAACAGACCTTGAGACAAGAAAATCAAACAGAGCTCTGGCTACAATGTACATAGAGCATGTCAGAGGAACAGATGAAAAGGTGGGGGATTCTCTCATGGAAAAATTTCTGCTTGCATTTGTCCTCAACATAACATTAACAAGCAAAGCTTCCAGGCTGGCCCCATTATCTCCTGGGCACCCTCAAGGCTCACAGAATAGCCTTCAACATACCTGTGGATTGCATCCACCAGCAGCATTGTGGTGCTTCATGAGTCTTCCCACTTCATCATCCCAGTCCCAGTCTTCATCTTCCTCTTCATCATCATTGTCATCATCACCATCTCCTTCCCCAGTGTTAACTTCTCCATACGTGCACAGCTGGCAGTTTTCAGGGTCCTCACCCTCTTTACACGTTCCTGTGTCTTCTGCTGATTCACTTAAAAGAAACACAGATGTCTCTATAACTAAAAATGATCGTTACAGCCACCAAAAATTCACTACACTTATCCCCATAAATGACTTCATGTTTTCACTGAATCCAGTTCTGAAGACCTCTGTTCAGAAAGGATATGGAGGTGCAGAATCAGGTGTAGAAAAGGGAAATTAAGCTGGTGAAGGGTCTGGAGCACAAGTCCTGTGAGGAACAAATGAAGGAGGTGGGGTAGTTTAGCCTGGAGAAGAGGAGGCTCAGGGGGAACCTTATCACTCTCTACAACTCCCTGAAAGGAGGCTGTAGCCACGTGAGGGTCAGTCTCTTCTCCCAGGCAACAAGTGACAGAAAAAGAGGACATGGTCTGAAGTTGTAAAGTTGCACGAGGAGAATTTTGAAGAATTTCTTCACAGAAGGGGTAGTTAGACATTGGAATGGTTTGCCCAGGGAAGTGGTGGAGTCACCGTTCCTACAGGCGCTTAAGGAAAGACTGGACTTGTTACTCAGTGCGATGGTCTAGTTGGCACGGCGGTGTTAGGTCACAGTTTGGACTCGATTATCTTGGAAGTCTTTTCCAACCTAATGGCATTCTCTGTAATGGCAGTGACGTGTCATAGTTTTCTGCCAGGACAAGAATGTCCCAAAGCAGCACACATCATGGGAAAGGGAAGCCGACAGACACACGCAGCCTTTCCTCTCATCTCCTCCAGTAACCGGGCAGCACCACCCGCTCTCCCTTCCCCGCTGCCGGGCAAGTCCCGGGGTGCTGCGCGTGTTCGCCCGGCCGCGCCCGAGGCCAGGCCCCCCAGCGCCCTCAGCCCCGGCCCCTCGGCACGCCCTCACCTGTCCGAGCAGTCCGCATCGTCGAACTGCCCGGGCACGACCTGGCTCATCACCAGCGCTCGGTAATCCATGGCGGCGGCGGGCAGGAGGCAGAAACCGAGAGGCAGGAGCCAGGATGCCCGCGGGATGCAGGCGCCGGCCCGGCCCGGCCGCTACGGCGCCGCCAGAGGGACAAAAGCAGCGCAGGCGAGCGCGGCTAGGACGGAGCTGCCTCGGCTCCTGTTCCCGCCCGCTCCCCGGGCTCCCGCGAGAGCAGAACCTCGGAGGGACTTCTTACAACGCTTGTAGTGGCGAATGGCTTTACACTGAAAGAGAGTAGGGATAGATTAGATATTAGTAAGAAATTCTTTACTTCCAGGTGGTGAGGCGCTGGAACAGGCTGCTCAGAGAAGCTGTGGATGCTCCGTCCCTGGAAGTGTTCAAGGCCGGGTTGGATGGGGCTCTCGGCAACCTGGCCTAGTGGGAGGTGTCCCTGCCCACGGCAGGGGGATGGAACTAAATGATCTTTCATGCCCCTTCCAACTCAAACAAGTCTGTGATTCTATGAATCCCTAGCAGCTGCCGATAGGTCAATACTGAATTGTGGCACATCTGTGTAATACTAAATTATAAAGCCTTAAAAATAGTGCATTTTCAGGCCCTCTTCTCTTGACTGGGAATGACCATTCCTCCCACAGATTCATGGTTGTTTTCCCTAAAACACAAGTGATAATCCGTGTCCTCTGTATTAGATACTGAGAAGTTTTATTTGGTATGCTCTGAAATACTAAATTACAATCTTTATTAAAATAAAGCTCTAATTGAAGCCAAATGAATTCCAAATTCGCAAGCCTGACTAGAAGCATCTTAGCTCCTAATGCCCCTTGCATTGAATAATATTACAAGCTGTTTATATTCTGATATAATGTAGGATTAAGAAAATAAATGTGAGTGCTGGGCTTTTGCTATCTGGTACATAAGAGTAAAATTTTAAAATGCAGTCTCCTTTTTTTGCAGCTGTTTTCCCATTATCCAAACAGTATGTATAAAAGTCATGAAGAACCTGTGATTGTGCAGAAAACATGGATGCTTGTGCAGAGAAAACTTTAGAGAAGATTTAATACAATTGGTGTCATTTGCATCTGCAACACTTCCATAAAGTCAGCTCTTTGAGAGTATCTGTGCTCATTTCCCCCAATGCACAGCCACCTACAACAGAAATTAGATTAAGATCACCTGCTTACTGATCTTTTTCCTAGAACCAGGTGTTGGAGGACTCAGTCCATGTGGGTTAATCCATGTGCGTAGAGAAGGTGCTGTTCTACAGGATTATTTCACTCTCTAATAAATTATTCAGTGCTCTTAAGTAAACATACCCATTTGTTGTAATTACAAGGGACTGTTTGAAAAACAACACTGCCAGAGGATTTCCACATTCATTTTTATTCCTTTTATGCTTCGGGCTTCTGCATAACTTTTTCATGGAGTGCAGCACACTTTTTTTGTCCCAGGCTTTAAGAGCTCCTTTGGAAGCAAGTACTAGCTGTTATACAAACAGTTCATATGCAACAGGGTCAAGGGAAACAGTCCACTAGGCAATGGTAATACTTTCAGAAAGTGAATGGGAAAAAAGGTGTCAGAGATCTACCGTTTACCACCCCTAATCCATGGGAAGACAGACATCTCTCAGACTATTTAGCTTGGACCACTGTAGATCCATGTTCCCTGTTACACAAAACTCAGAAAACACTACCTCTCTTATTCTTCCTATGGTTACATTATTATATTTCCTGAAGATTAAGACTCAAAATGTTTGTTCACACTCAAAGATGCACTAATTCTGTACTTAACACAACATATTATGTAGGACATATATATATTCTGGTTTACGCTGAAGCTGGGAAACTGGGTACAGAGCCCATACTCAGAATCCCTGGGACAACTGCAGTGTTGCTCCTTCCCGGAATAAGTGACTTGAGAGAACCACCAACAGCTTCCTTTTCATATTTTCAGAAAATGTACAACTCAGTGGCAAGAAAAGAGACTGCCTGCCAGCTCTTCAGAGCACATCTTGGAAAATCTGGCATGCAGTATGTTCTTGTTGGTGAGGCTAAACATGAGAGGGATTTCAAGTGCCATGTGCTAGGATGAGCATGTTATAATGACATTTATCAATCACACTCCCCTCCCCTGCCAAAGTATGCCAGGCAGTACTCGGTAGTTCACAGTGCTGTCTAACAGGTCTTTAGCTGGTGCAAAGCTCATTTCAATCAACAGACTTTGTTAGATTTAGAGGTCAGCTCTTACTGCCAGGGCATGAGTGAAGCACATGAACAATACAGAGCATAGGGAGAGGGGAGCAAAACATATGGTCAAGGAAGGGACTGTTGGATGATTGAGATGAAAACCTATCTGAAAATGGAAAATGGCATCTCTATTCCGAGAAATTATGACAGCAACACAGCAAGTGACCAGGATCTTCTCTATCTCACACAGTATGATTGACATTCCAATATTCTAGGCTACATTTCCACTTGATACAAGCCATCGGTTTAAATGGAATAGACACACATATATATATGAAAGACAAAGTAGCTAATATGATACTTGAATACTGCTGTGAACATTCATGTAGCTCCATCATATTTTTGATAGAGGACCCCTGATGAAAAAGGGTACACTCTGAGGAGGCCAAGTGATACATTCATTAAGTTTCAAGCAAAATACTTATTTTCCTCAGCTGTATTATCTCCATGAATATTCTCTAAAAACACTCTAAAAATTCTTTTTTAGAGTTCTTATTTTGAGTCCATATAAATTTTTAGTTACCTCTAAGAAAACAAGAGTCCCTAAGCCATAGAAACGCTTGCTGTAGAACCAACATACCTTTCTTCATAGTCAATTGGAAGGAATCTTTGGGTGTGGATACATTTTTCCCAGAGGAGGAATCCCTAGGCAAGGAATGGCAACCACATAAAAGGAGAATGTTGGGCTGGCAAAAAGGAAACAATACTAAAAAAGAATGCAGGAGCCTGGGAGATGTTTTATTGCCAGAATAATTATCAGTTAAGCCTGTTGTAGGTCATCATGAAGAGCCATTTGCAGAAATGTGGAGTCACTGCTGGAACGTATTATTAAAGTATTCTCCATAACAGAGGTGTCTTATTTTCTCACTCAGCCCCCTGACTCTCGATTCAAGACATACTCAGGTTTTGATACTGAGAAACAGTTTCCTGGAGAAGGTAACTTGAACTTGGCAAGCAATAGCTCCCTTTCCAGAAGGAGCCATGGTAAGATTCCATGGAGGCTGGAATGATGAAAATACCCTTCTCTGATAAAATTAGCAGTAGTGGTTTTTTGCACTTATATTGCAAAATTTTATATGTAAAAGCTAGGCCTCACAGATGTGTAACAAAAAAGAGAAGTGCTAAGAATACCAACTGCAGGTGCTGGAGTTCTGCCTTGAATTAACTGAGTAATGAATGTAGGCAGTAATGCATTTGCATTGCAGTTCCCATTCTGATTACAAGTAATTAAAAATTTTAATTAATATTTAAATTATATTTAATTACAGTTATTACAAATTGAAAACATTAAAATTAAAAACGAAAGAAGTTACAAATTACTCACTTTTAGTATGCAGCCACTGGATAACAAATAAAGCCTCCAAACAATTGCAGAAAGAATAACTTGACTATATGATCTGATTCTTTCCATGAGAACACAGTGCACATACTAGGCCTGATACAGTCAAACAGAGAAGTGAAAGTAGGTATAAAGAACAGTGTAATACAGTACAACAAAAGAAGAAGTACTCTCAGAGGGTTTCCACCAGCATCTGAGATGCTTTTTCTTTTTTATGGTTTTCTTTTTTGTCAGTTACAGGTGGTGTAAGAAAAAAAGTAAACCAAAACATTTTAACATGGTGGATAAAACTCTACTCCTGTTTATTACTAAATTTATTAAAGTATCTAGGAGATTCAGTTAAAAAATGTACAGCCTTCTTCCAACAGACTCAGTAGCATTTCAAACATAGTTTTTGCCTTCTTTCTTTGTCTTCAGCAAGTAAAACCTCCCTTTAATGGGCCTTCTTATAATGCAGTAAAGAGAGCAATCCTTAGAGCATAGAAGACTTTTCTATTTCTTCTTTCTTTGATGTTAACATTTATTTTTCTTGATTTTCTACAATCAGATGGGTTAGCCAACAGCTGAATTTTGATTTCTTGGTGGGTTTTGTTTCCTTTTTTAAAATTTTTGCTTTAAAAGCAGGGATTACTGTATATTAGGACAAAATCTGAAAATTACACTCTTTAGACTTGTCACTCCGCTAGAGCTTGATGCAGGTGCAAGGACTGTAGGCACTGTAGAAGGGTGAACTTCTTCATTCTAATAATTTTGTAATTTTGCCCACATTGACTTATCTTCATAGATGGAAAATTTCCACTGAAGTTGGTGAAAAAATAGTTTGCATAAACTGGACAAAGGGTGTCATCTCTTGTTTTGCAATAGCAGAATGACACAACTCCACTACTACAGTAACAGTATGGGTGAAGTTTACTCAAATTTGTCCTCATTTGCTTTTCCACCTTCTCTAAATAGAATGCTGTCAAGCCATGTGACCTCTCCTTCTAATTCATTGATGATAGCAAAGTGTTGTTCCCCCCAGGCAATGCTGAAAGTTTGTAAGGACTCTTTAGTCCAGCATTTTGGGATATCACTTGCCTTCAAGGAAGAATAAAAGGATAAAGAGGATCCCTGTAAAGGGATTCTCTCCACTCATAAAACAGGGAGCTCCTTACAGCTCCTTATACAGAGCCCAGTCTTACTGTCCTTCTCCTTCTTTATGTAGATCATGATTTAAGTGGAGAATTGAGTGAGAATCATATACATAGTACTATGTTCTTCATTATGCTTGTTAGCACATGCAAGGATATGAGCTTTGATCTTTAAAGGACCCTTGATTCCACAAAAGTTACTTTTTGACCATTGTGTCCTTCAACGTTTCTGTGATATAACTTTGTTTCACTCCTCAGAGCCAGAACAGGACACTCCTATCTCCACAGGCCTCCCTGTTTGGCCAACTCAGCCCCTCTCAGTGTCAACTACACAAATCTCCATCCCCAAGGATAACGTGGAATTCACACAGTGTATCCACAGATAGTAAACCTTAACCCTAGCCGGACTCTGTGGCCATCATCCTACACTGCTGAGGGAGAAAAAGGATACACACAGAAATGGCTCCTGTTCTTGCAAACAAAATTCCAGGGAGAAAGGGATGAGAAGCTGGCAGAAAGTCAAGAGCCATTATCTAAATATAACAAGCTGCCTCCTTGGCTTAAAATCCTGCAAGCAGAACTTGAAAATGAGCAAGCTGAGATGAAGAAAATACAACAGATTTGTGAGTTCAGAAGAGAGAACCGAATGCTACGACAACAGAGGGTGAAAAACCAAGGACAAAACCACATCCTGCAGCTCAAAACCGATGGAAAGAGATATGATACAGACAGAGAACCACAGACAGCTACAGCACAATTCAGTCGGATACTATAAGCACAGAAAGTATCTATAATGCACAATCCCTTGCCATGTGCAGCAGTTCTCAGTTGCCAGGTGCAGCAGTTCCCCTTCCCTTCTACAGACAAACTTCCACAGATTCCAGCTGAGGGCTCTGTCCAGAAACCTACTATTAAGAACTTTAAAGGTAAGATAGTGCTCCTGAAGTCCTTTGCTGGATTTGAGTCCAAGTGTGGAATTCTGTCTTACACAGATATTTATGCAATAATCTAATTTTGAGCACTGCTGAAACACTTTGCAATTTATTATTTCAAGTAAATGAGGGGAAAAAAGTTAAGATAATGAACCTTTTTTTTACTTCTTCAAGGGAAAAAGGAATGAAAGGATCAGAATATAAATGTTGCATAGTTTGTTACCTTCTCTCTTCAGTTTTGCAGAAGCTTGCAGACAGTTTTGTCTGTGTCTTGCATGGGTTGGGAAACATTCAAATCTAGACACAATATCCTAGATTCACTCCAATAAGAATTAGAGATGTAAAAGTCACAAAGACAACAGATCTGCTTTGTTCATAGCATGAAGTATAACATCTAGAAATTAATCTTCAATTGCCTTTTTTTTTAACATTGACAACTCTATCTTAGCCATAGGTGGCTTTCTTACTTACTGATTACTCCACATGCAATTACATGTACATGATCTCTTACCGGCTATATTTTATTTCCCTACTGTACTTTGGCTTAAAATAGAATTTTGTTTTCACCATATGTGACAATACTCACAATGGTAAAACCAAGAGATTGGAGGTTTTTCAGATATATTCAGTGCTGCTAACAAATACTGCTGTAGTATACAGAGTTCACTCTCTGGGTAAGAAAGATTGGACTTATGAAATCCATGTGCACAATGACACGAATCCAACAAATTGCCAACCTATCACTGAATTAGTAGCAATAATTAACTTGCAGCATAGAATAAAAATAGCTTTTAATCTTTTCATGTCAACAAATTTGTTTCTACTCTTCATGCAGAGGCAAGATAAAAAAATCTTGTGGCTAAAAATACTCTGTATGCTTTAAGTTGTATCTACTGCAAAACCATCACCCAACCTGAGTGTTGCACAGGGTCTTAAGTTGGGCAACCTTGGACAAGGCCAAAGAGAGCTCTGAAGTTCCTTTCCTGTTACCATCATATGGAGCATACGGAGTACATAAATCTGATTAAGAAATCATGGTTAGTAGTGACAAACTTACCTAGGCTATTACAGTTTTCATTTGATTTTTGCCATTTCTCAAAAAAACCCATGTAATTATTTAGTCAAGTTTGTGGAACATGATTTTATATAGATTTCTGTGAGAGAAATCTCCAGAGAGGTATCCCTCTTTTTTTTTCTCCCTTAGATAAAATACAGAATCTGTGTATGGTGGAGACAATTTTCTGCAATAGGGTAGCTAAAATTCCTTCCTGAAAAAAACTTGGGAAAGTACCAACCTTCAAAGAACTACCACAATTCAGGCAAAAATCTGGCAGATCTCATTAAGAGCTCCTGTGAACACTGATTTGTCTCCTGTACTACCACCAGAAGCAGCTGACAGAACTTCCAGGGATGAGCAGTACTCTATGACCCCTTTCTGCATGCATCAATTTCCAATAAGTTAATCCCCACAGTAATAATCAGTGGTGAGAAGAAATAATGTCAGCTTGACAGGTCTAAGTGGGAGATTCTCACTGGTATTATTAATAACTGCCACACAGAGTAACTGTTAGTAATTTTGGAAAGTATGATAGAAATTTTAAAAAAATCCCAACAAACTGAGAACTCAATATCCATAGAATTATTTCTCTGGACTACAGAGAGTAATGAAGAGATAAATCTTGAAACCATTTTTTTTAAAAAATATTCTGTCTTCTGATTTCAGTAGGCATGATGTAATATGGAGGGGTACAAAACCACCAACTATTAGAGAAAAATTGTAGAGCTTTTGATAGTTTCTGAAAGCAAAAAAAAATGACTTTATCTGTGAGCCCCAGGAAAGTTACAGAAAAAAAATAGCAAGCAAAAAGAACAAGTTACCTTTTTGGAGTGCACTAGACTAGGGGGTTACTTATCAAAAACATTGCATTGACCTGAACCTGAAGAGAACTGAGAAGGATGCAGTTTACAGCATGTGGTAGCAATGGCAAGGTATTAATACCTAGAGCAATGTCCACAGAAAAACAACTGAGGAAAAAAGCCCTCTGAACATTTTGATAACATGCAAAATTCCAGGAAAACACAGGGAGCAAGTGAGAAAGTGATGCTCCTGATAGTCCCAACAAAATTTCCTTCTGCAACACAAGCAAGCTCTCTATCCTAGTCAAATTATATTGCAGCCAGCTTTTTCTTGAGCCATCTTGGTATGCCATCCAAAAGTGAGAAACAGGAAGCAGGAAACAGGTTAGGACAGTATTTGTGACACTGCTCCTAAGAGTGCTTTGCTGAATTCATCTCTCATAGAAGGCACTGAGTAAATAGCGAAGAGGCAGTCCAGCTGATTCTTGAACCCTTGGCCATGCCAAAACCAAATATTGATAGTAAGTCTTTACAAAAACATGTTTGCCTTTTGTTGATATCTTCAAAGAGGAAACAACACATCTGAGAGATTCATTTAAGAAGTTCAAAATAGAAATGTAAGGTAAACGTTATTTATAGATCCATTACTTATAGATTCCTACAGACTAGGAATGGTCACCCTTTTTCTAACACAGGGTATGAAACTGAAGGCAGATTTCCTCCTAACAGTTTTACATGTAATTTCTAACTAAAAATCCTCTTTTAAATGCTAGGATACAATGCTTGTATGTGATTGCAATCACATTCCCAGGGGCAACATGAACTCTAAGTGAAGACTAATCTTCTCAGAATGAGCATCCAATGTAACAGATGTCAAAGTTCTATGTCACAATAGTGGCACATATTGTCAACACTTATTTTATAATGCCTGTGAATGAACCCATGGAACAGTCCATGCAAAAAGACAAAAAAAATCTCTGCAGTTTTTCTTAGGTTTTCATAGAGACTTTTCCTTCAAATTATAATTTGTTTAATATGGGTAGAATACTTAGCACAAAAGAATGCAGCCTAATAGGCTTTTAGGTACAGCTGCAACATTGGAGTCAGTCTTGGCTTGGTGTGTTGCTGAAGCTAGACAAGGTACTGCACTTATTTCCAGATACACTTTTAATTAGCACCTTTCTGTGCCCCCAGAACATACAAACCCAGTAAGAGCACCATACAGGTAACATCAGGAACAGCCAACTCGGATGGAAAAGCAGTACATAAAGTACATAGTCACTGTGTAGAAGATACAAAATGTTTCAGATCCTGCAGTGCTATATAGGAAACCTCCCACAGCATGCCAGTATTCTTTTACTTTCCTGAGGAAAAAATAATTAGCTGCTTTAGCCCCCAAAAAAACTTCTCCAAAACAACCTAACCACGACTAGCATAAAGACATCACCACCTGGTGAAAGACTCTTATAGAAAAAGTAATATTATACCACTGGGTGGACATTATCTGACTAGAAATACTTTTGCCAGTAGCAATAAATGTTTTCCAGTGTTTGTATTCACTTGTCACTTCCAGTCAATACTTAACAGCATTTCAGTAACATTTTCAACATGTGAAAATAAGATTAAGCTTAGCTAGAATGGTTACTTCTGATAATTTCTTATTGTAATTTGCAGGTTCAAATCAAAATGAAAGCCTCAACACTACATTTACCATTGCCATAACAGCAAGCTGCATATGCCCAAATGACAAATTAAATCAAAGTATAGAATGCATTTTAACACTGCTCTTGTTTCTTTTCACCCTGTATGCAAATTGCTGAATAAACTGTGGGAGAAAAGAGAAAGCATGGAGGCTGGTTTGGATCTTGGCATTTTTATTTTCACTGAACGTTTTGTAGGGCTTGGGAAAGCTGTCCCTTTTAACATCCCTTGCATTGCATTTAACAAAAGGTCTGCTGAGATAAAGACAATGTATCAGTATCATATTCATTGTCTACCATGCTTTGGGCAATGTTCAATTAAACCATCAAATGTATGACTCAAAACCAGCTATTCTAGAGCAAGTTTTGGAACGTGGAATTAAAACATTTAAATAACACCTTTGTTTCAGTAATATGCTTTACCCTTGGTCGTTCTGGAGGTATGCTAGTTTACTTCCCAGAGAATCACAGAATATTCTGAGTTGGAAGCCACTCTGTCCAGAAAAAACTGGACTTGTTACCTGGTGTGCAATAAGACAACAATTACACACATGAGAGAGATGTTGATAATTTTTTCAGAGTTGCAGCAGCCTGGGTGCTCATTGGTATTCCACAGATCAAGCATGCCAACTATCCAAACTTTTCACTATTTATACATTTTAGCAAACAAAGGCATTCATGTTCATTACCTACAAGTTACATAGTTCTTTTATTAGTTAGTATTATATCGCCTGTTGGCTAATGAGTCTCCAATGGTAATTAATCCGCATCCTCAGTCTTCCTCTGTTTTGAGTCGGTTTCTGGGGTCGCTGGTCCGTGAGTCGGTGGCCGTGATCTCAGCCTGCCGGAATTACCTTTTATCCACTCAGGGCTGATTCAGCACAGTTGCTCGGTTTATTACGGTTCATCCTCATCTTGGGAGTTCTGCCAAATGTCCTTATGGCCCGTAAATTCTGCGGTTTTTGTGCTCACTATTATTGCTACATCCTTCTTCCCAAGCTCTGCCTAGGTCTGAGATCACTGTAGCATGTCAAGGCCTAAACCTCAACAAGGCACTTCTACCGACAAGGAATTCATCTTTCTAACACCTGGACATCACACAGAGCTTGCTTGTTAGTTGCTGTTTCACAGATTACATCTTCAAATTCCACATTTCGCAACGCCACGAGGATCGTCGAAGTCCAATCGCCGGCGCTGCGCAGGCACAAGGACCGCCCGACGCCCCTCGAGCGCTGTCCCAAGGCTCCCGGCACGGGTGCCTGCGGGACTTCCCCGGGAGCGGGACCCCGCGCCGGGAGCGCAGGAAGCGCCGCCCCCGCCGGGCGCTCACGTGGCCGCCGCGCCTCCTGCCCGGCCGAGCCACGTCCTCGGGGGCGG
>VWYI01013298.1:28260-52927 GCA_013399455.1 Anthoscopus minutus
CGCCGGGGCTCCGGTGCCTGCGGGGTCCCGGCCGAGGGCGCTTGGCGGGTGCAGGGCCGCGCTCCGGCCCCTCCGGGCTCAGCGACCCGGGGTGTCGGGCAGCGCCCTGCGGGCACCGGCCTCGGGCCTGTCTGGCTGTGACAGCGGCCCGGGAGAGCCGGAGAGCCCCGCCTGAGGTGGTGGCAGCGGGTTTGCCCTTCTCCCCCCTCGCCCGTGGTGCTGGTTCCCACATTCCCCAATAGATGCGCTGGCTGCCGCCCTGCCTTCCCACCTCGTCTGCCGCCACCCCCAGAGTGTCCTTGGCGACACCGAGGAGCGCTAATCTCTGTTTACGCCGCGTTATCTGATTCACGATCTGGAAATTGCCTCCCTACTACTAAGTTTGGGAAGACAGGAGAGGTGGGGAAGGCTTCTCGCTCGGCTCCTGCTGTGGGCTGCAGCAAGCGACGTGTGCCAGTCGCTTCCCAGAGCTCTCCCTTCCCGCTATTGCCACATCATCAGCCCCTCTGACATCCATGGAAAAGACTGTAAGGGGTCTGAGGGTGTGCTGGGTAGCAGATGGCAAAGGGTGCCGACAGCTTCTCTGTACGCTGTTCATTTTTAATTTAAACCCTCCACACACACCCCCCCCTTTATTTGTAAGAACTTTTGTAGAAGTTAAATTTTTTACACACTTACAAGTTTAAAACGACAAATAAAATCACGGTAGTTAAGGCTTAGGTTAAGTGTTGCACATGGTCGAGCAAAAGTCTTTGAGTGTGCCTTCTAGGACATTTGAGAGGTGAGGTTCTGTTTGCTCTTTCTAGCACGGTCTGACAATTCTTAAGTCCTTGAATACACTTATCCTGTTCAAGGATTCCTGTTTCCCATTAAAGTTTTTAAATATTTCTTCTAAATTTTGTTTTTATAGCAGCTAGGTTTTTTTTCAGACCTATGTGAATCAGTCATCCATTCATTTCTACTCTTTCATGTTCAGAAAATGTTACATTTGTTAAAAAAATATAAACCTGTAGTTTTGTGCACATGTTTTAGATCTCAGCTTTGCTTGCATGTGCTCTGAACTGCAAACTGACAGAACTTTGTCCTGTGGCCAATATTTTTAGTAATCATATTTGCACGGTGTTTGAATGTACGAGGCTTGGATCCACAAAAGCAAGGAGCCAATGGACTATCAGATTGCGTTTGTCTTGGAGCCTTGCTCTAGGTCACATTTCTTTTCTGACTGGTGGTGTAGTTCTGTTGGATATATGACTATATATGATACTGAGGAAATCATAGCAAAAAAAAGACATTCCTTATGTTTCAAAACTGAAATGAAAATAAGTAGCAAAAAAAATAGTACCTTTCAAAGTGTTCAGTTGTCAGTGTGCTAATAACTTGTTAGACTAGCTAACCTTAGAGGAAACAGTACTTACTAAATTAGTTTTCTGGCAACAGAAATGCCTTATTTTCACTTTGTAATTGCAAAATTTAATTATTCTCTTATGTTAATGTGTTCAAAAATTGAACAGTAGCTTTTAAGATAAACTGGTTGCCTTCTGCAAATTTAGGCATTGCTGTGTGAATGCTGAACTTTTTGTCATCCAGCTGTAAAGTTTTGGTTTTGAACTTAGTGGCAGATAAATGAGTAAGTGAGAAAGTTTTTAGTGAAGGAGTAAGGCTGAAAGATCAACACAGACATCATTTGAATAGGAGGTTTTCATAACCTGGAGGCTTTCAAAACACTGTATTGGACAGGTTTTTAAGCAGTTCCTCAAACATTAGTTTGAGAACTGTACTTAAATATCTGTTTCTTTATTGATTAAGTAGATATTTAAAAGATTTTCTTGTATTTTCATTTTGTTTTGGTAGGCTCAGGTTTATTAGTTGCAGCTCAAGATGCTACAGAAGATGAGGAAGCTGTGGAAGATACTATAGTTGAAGATGAAGATGATGAAGCTGAAGTGGAAGAAGATGAGCCAACAGACTTGGTAATTGTTCATGAATGTTACTTCAGAAGTATGAATTAGACCAGAAGTGCTTCAAGCTGGATAGCTTAAATAATTGAGTTTACTTACATTGCTTTTTTCAGATAGCTATTTCCATGTATCTGATTAAGCTTGTGTTCAGTTTGAAGTGTCAGAAGGATTTATCTTTCTGAATAACCAGCTGAAAAACCACATGAGGACAACCTGATTTCTGACTATCAAAACTGTACGCCACAAAAAATAAACAAACCCAAACCAAAAAAAAAAACCACACCAAAACAACAACAACAACAAATAAAACCCAAAACCCACCACATTGTCATAGGAGCCCTTTGCAGTCCTTTTCTATCTCAAGCTGCACCTCAGTAAACTAAGAAGAACATTAGGGGATAGAACTACCTTGTTCTGGCTTCTTTGATACTGATTTCTAAGGGACAACAGAGTCTTGGTTCTTAGTCAAACTCAGAATGAATTCTGAAACTCTTTTCGAAAAAATACAGCTAACTAAATTTACAACACAAATTTTAAAAATTACCCAGAAAAATCACAAACAGAAAAGTGAAATGTTTTATATAGTTTTGTGATCTGCTTATAGCAGTTGAGTGTTATGCTGCTAGACACTTAGTGTGCTTAGAGTGGTGCAAAATTTTCTCAAATCTCTGATATACATTAATGAAGTCTGAGACATTAGTAGGAGAAGACGTACATAATAAAAATGCAGATTTGGTAAAGTGTTACTTGATTCTATGAAATTGTACTGCTGTTAAGTTGGTGAGCTTATGGTTGACGAGCTTTGCTAAGTTGTAGAAGGTATACCATGTCAGTACTGACAGAATATTATCAAATAACCTTTTGGATGTAATTTCCTTTTTATAAATAGTCTATGACTCAGGTACAAAACAGGATGCTTTTTAGGCACTTTATTTCTCACTGAAATAAAAGATAGAGTTTTTCATAGTGAGTAGGAATCAAGATGCTACCAGCTCAGCTCAGGTTCCCTAGTTCATGGTACAAGTATGACTGATCAGTAGAATTTCCACTGCTTCATGAGGTTGTTTAGGCACTGAGATCAAATGATCCAACTGACTTGCCAGCAGTTAGCCAAGACTGTTCAGTACTGGGTCAGCCTTGTTTTTCTTTGGTGGGGATGGTGATGATCCCGTGATCCCCATGTGGAAAATAAGCCCTTAATGCTTGGGTTTGTCAAATTAAAAAGGTGAACTTCAACAAGTGAGTCCACAGAATTATGCAGTTCCAATAGCCTAACCATTTCCAGGCATACATAACAATTAATTAAAACTGAACAGAAAGCTGCCATAAACCAGTACTACGTTCCATGTGGTGAAAGTAACTCATTTTTTATGGCTGTCTTTATTTTGAAAATGCTTGTTTTATAGCTAGAAATAGCTTAGATGTGAACATTTAACATTTAGATGCTATTCTATTCTTTAAACCTCCAAACAGAAGCCTTACTGATGCTTTTTGATTCTAAACTCTTAAATAGAGCTAAATGTAGTTTAGATTAGTCACTACAGTGTCAGATGTAACAAGTAGAAAGATAAATGCTGAAAGGGATGCTCATCAAATCTGGAGAGAGAACAGACAATGTGCTAATCCTGCAAGAGCAGGATTTGGTACAAATACTTGCCATTGTTGCATGCTTTGACACATGGGATTCTCATGAGCCAAGCTTGGTTTTTGCTTCACTGTTCATTATAGGATTTTTCAAAAAAGTCTCTTGTCTTAGACAGAAGAAAAAGAGGAAGAAGACTTGTCAGGAGAACCAAAAGCCTCACCTAGTGCTGATACAACCATCTTATTTGTGAAAGGTGAAGGTAAGAGCCCTCTGCTAATCTACCGTTCTCTTTACTGGTGCTTAGACTACATCAATGACTAAAACAGTGAAGCTCTAAAACTGCAGAGTCTGTTCTAAATGCTCTCTGTTCAGAATTGGCTGTGTGTTGTGCATGAGATTTCTAATGGTTGAATATTTTTTTTGTGTGTTTCAGACTTTCCAGCAAACAACATTGTAAAATTTCTGGTGGGCTTCACCAATAAGGGTGCAGAGGATTTCATTGTTGAGTCTCTCGATGCTTCTTTCCGGTACCCTCAAGACTACCAGTTTTACATCCAGAACTTCACAGCTCTCTCGCTGAACACAGTAGTTCCACCACAGAGACAAGCCACGTTTGAGTACTCCTTCATCCCTGCTGAGCCTATGGGTGGTCGTCCTTTTGGTCTGGTTATCAATCTCAACTACAGAGATGCAAATGTAAGCCTGATGCTCTAATTACTTTGGATCTTTCTAGTTCATCTGGAGGTGTCAGGAAGGAACTACTTGGTCAAGTACCTCTCCAGAAAGTGAATGCCTCTGTAGTACTTAAGCAAATCAGTAGATGCATAAGCATAGCAAGTGACTGCCTGCAGGCACTTTAAGTTGTATCAGCAGTGGAAGCTGGAGTGCCTTAGAACTATAGTGGGCAACAAAACATCTGTGCTTTTGTGTGTTGAGTGAAACTAGCACAACTGGCAACCTTAAGAAAGTCTTGTGCAGGAGTTGCAGCTTTCTAGAATTTCTCCTAGAACATGGAAAAAGGTAAACGTTTGTGTATGTGTTGAAGAAATTCATTTAAAGTGTTACATGCAAACTTTGTTCTAGGGCAACGTGTTTCAAGATGCTGTCTTCAATCAAACCGTTACAATTATTGAAAAAGAAGATGGGCTGGATGGAGAAACGTAAGGAGGCTGGAGGTCCAGGTTTAGTTGGTGTACCAGTAGAACAGGTTATTGGTGGTGCCCATGAAAATAGCTCTTGTATTGTCATTTTATTGAATGTTAGGTCTGCTGTGTTTTGCTTATGATGCAGTAGCATCTCACAGACTGAAAATACGAACTTTCCCAAAATTAACATCTCTGTTATTAGTGGGGATCTTCAGGACTGGTACTGTGTCAGTGAGAAGTTTACAGATGTGCTTTAGCTCAGATGGCTTAAGCCTGGAATTGGACCTGATGTTATACAGCTACATAGCAATTCAAAGCTGTTACACTTGTTATGCTATTGTGCTTTTTTGTAAGAGTTTGAAGATGCAGAGAGTCCATAGTATCAGGCTAAGGGTCCTGCTGTCAGGACTGGAATAACTTTCTTCCTGAACACTGCAGTGTAATCTAAGATTGCATAAACTAAAAGATGTTTTTTGTGTACCAAATAGCGCAGCAAAGAATAACTGAGTTCCTCTAACCCCTACCTGTCTGTAGTAGGTATCTTTCAGGAGTGATTTTTTTCAGAGACTTAGGTAGATCTGACACACTGAATATCTTTCATATGTTGTGCTAAATTGCTTTTAAACATTTAACATGCTTTTAAACATTTTAACATTTATTTTTAACATTCCCTGGAATGCAATTTAAAGTGAAGCTGTGCATTGAAAATACTAATCTTCATAAATGTAGACAATGCTGAATATGTGACTTATCCTGCCACAGGTAGAAACTGCCTGTTGAGTAAGCATCCTTTTAAAAAAGGTCATCCAAAAAGAAACAGCTGTTGCATTAATTTTTATTTCTCAAATACAGTGGTGTAAATGAAAGAACAGTTGGTCACGTGAAAATGTGTGATAATCTGAAAAAGGAGCTCTCAAAACAATTTATATACTAGAATCAGTTTGTGTGAATGTCCTGTGAACAGATAATTGCCATGTAACAGGTATTACAATAAAGTGTCTTCTTTAGTTTAACTCCATAATTTCCCTTATCATACATGAGAGCTCAGATGTTCAGCTTGGAATAAATTTTTTACCTGTAAATTCTTTGATCCCCAAATCAATTTTAGCTATAACTTAGGTTTACCTCTTGCTAAGTCTCAACTAGTACTTCAGATAAAATTCTTCAAAACAAACCAGAATGCACAGATTAAGAAAATTGACTTTTTTAGGTAGAAATCTAACTGTGAAACACAGCAAGATAAGCAAGGTCTTTCAAAGCTCTGTTGCAAATTAATAGTGTAAAAGCATATAAGAGACTTTGAAGGTTTTTTAAGTGATAAGAACTGTCTCAGACCTAAATACTGCCTGTGACCCAGTATGTTGAAACTTCATGATAGTGCAAAAGAATTTATGAAGTTACTGAATTTCAATATTTATTATAACATTTTCTAATTTTTACAGCATTTTTCAGATGTTATGTTGTTCAGAATTAAACTTAGAATTACAGTTTCTAAAATCCAAGTCAGAATAATTACATTATAGTTGTTGGAACTTTAGTTTCAGATTCCTTAGGTACTTTCCCCACTTGCCCCCTACAGAAGTTCTTAGGAAAGATTAAGTGGATGTGTGGCCAGAGTTAGGCTTAATTTCTATGCCTCTTCATAAACTGTCTTCAAAACTTGACATTTTTAGCTTATGGTTTCTTAAACTGTTTTTTAAAGGATCTTCATGTACATGTTCCTCGCTGGACTTGGTCTTCTGGTCATTGTTGGCCTACATCAGTTACTAGAGTCTAGGAAGGTGGGTAGTGTGTTTGTCTGTGTACTTGTTAATACAAGACCTTTCTGATGTGAAAAGAAAGCAATTCAGTGATTGCTTCTGGCATATAATGGTAAAGATAGAAGATTTATTTTTAGAACCTTAGGGGTTACTGGGGAAACTAGAATGTTCTTAAAAAATGTTTCTAGTGGAGGATTAGGAATCAGAGGATTGCTGAGCTCATGCCCTTTGTGTCTGCCCTTTGGCTCCACACTGAAGTAGTTGAATTGGAATAGCTTCTAATCATTGGATGTCTGTGTCTACTGATTCAGTACTTACTGCGTAGATTTTCCTCATGCTCTCTATTTCTGCCTATTAGTTTAATCCACGTCAGACTTCAGGGTCAAAAAACTATCAGTCCTTTATTTAGTTCTTAGCAAAGCTTTGCCATAATGTTGATTATTTTGCAAGGTCAGGTCACATGTGAAAATATTGTGCTAATCTGAAAAAGCAAAATGAAACTTGTCATCACAAAGTTTGACTAATCATCAGAAAAAGGTATAAAGAATTTGCCTAGGTGTGCATGAAATCTTGTTGCCCTTATGTGGAGTAAGTGTTGTAAGGTGTTAGAAGTGGTAATACAAAGCTTAGGGGAATAAATTGCTAATGGGAAAGAGAGCTCTGTACATTGACTAGCCTGAAGTTTGTACCTCAGTGAAATAATTGTGATTCACTAAATGTGGCATTTTTAGTAATTTCTAATACTTGTGCTATCCAAGTCTTACTTAAAAAAAAAAAAATCTTTCTTCTTCCTTGAATTTTCAGAGGAAAAGACCGGTACAGAAAGTAGAGATGGGAACATCAAATCAGAATGATGTTGATATGAGCTGGATTCCCCAAGAAACTTTAAATCAAATAAGTAAGTGGTCTGCCTTTCACAAACTAGACCATAGCAAACTTAACTTGACCAGTTAATTGTAACTGAGTAAGTAGCTGATACCAATTTCTTAGAACAGCTTGTTCTTCTAGGGAATAACAAATTGTCTCAAGCAGTGTGCTTAAGGATTAGATTATTTCTTTAGCAGCCTATTCCTTGTAGAATGAACTTCATTGCTTGATAAAATTATGACTGTTGGTGACTTTTACAAGTAGAATATTTTTAAACAGTGTAAGATCTCTACCCAAAACCTGGATTGCAAAGATGGTTTGAGTAGGACAAAATAGCTGTCATCTCAGAGTTTCTGTAAGTTGTTTGGAAGTTTGCCTATAGACCAAAGCCTTAAATAAGCATTTTAAGTGTGTTTTAATTAAAGCCACATTAATACTTGTTATTGATGTCCTTCACCAATCCAAAAGTTCTACTTGACACTTGAAATGCCAGCACTAAACCAAATATCTGATTTCTTCAGACTCTGGATATTTCTAACTTCTCTTTCTTCTCTTTTGCTTTTCCACGGCTTCAGTGCAGAGTAGAAGAGGTGAGGCAGACTCGTGAGCCACAGAGTGAAAAGTGCTTAATGTGTTGTCCATGTAATAATTAGGCATGGTTAGAAGTACAGCTTCCTGCATGCTATGACTGTTGCTGTAGCATGAGCAGTGAAAGATGCAGAACAGAGGCATGCAATGGCATGCATTTTATATACTTCTAAATGTATGTTTTCATGCATTTTGTGGATATATTTCTGGTTATATTGTAGAAACATAATTTCAGTAGAATATTGCTGAAGTATTGTCTTCTCTCACAGTTCCCAGAATTCTTTTCCTAAAAGGCAGAGGTTTATCTTGCCTTCCCCAGTTACCTTGGTGTTTCAGGTTGATAAACTCCTGTCATCAGTAGCAGTCACTGGTGGGAGGTGAGAAAGCCTCAATGAAGTGCATCCTACGCGAGATGCAGAGTTGGAAAACCCTTTGCAGGAGCTACCCTTACTTGGCAAAGACTGCTGTCTTGATCAAATAAGCTTATTCTGAGCTTCATTTGGTGCAGAAGGGCTAGAGGCCTTAGCTGTAATCTGAAGTTGTGCCAGGAGCTGGTGACTTTGTGCTTTTTTAATTCCTTAACTCTTTTTAAGAGTACTTGCACAACATAGGTATAAAGACTAGTGCTTTACCTGGGAAAATAAAAGCCTTCTTGTACACTTCTGTGAGATACTGGAATAGTATAAAATCCCAACACAGGAATTTGAAAAGCCTCGATCTAGCAAGAAAAACTGAAGGTTGGATGCTACTTTCTGCTAAACCTTTAAAAGGGTTCAAATTTTGGTAATGTTTGGGCCCTGCCACAATAGTTTTCTTAAGCCATAGATTCATATATTAATACCTGAAGTTTAGGAAAAAGTAATGGTTAAGTTGTTCTTAATTGTGGTTTTCTCAGCTCCAGGTTAATTTCAATTAGAACTCTACTCTGGAATTCTTTAAAATACATGACCTTCAAGATCTCAGATATTCTTTCTTATTATTGACACTTTATACTGTATTGATTGGCCAGTAAGGGCACGATGGCTGCTCCTTGTGTTTGCACATACTCGAAACAGGGAGGTTATTGGAGATTGTTCTGTTTAAGACAATTAGTCACCAGATGCACTTTGCAATCACTTCAGCACTTCATGCAAACTACTGAAGCCTCTCTGCAGTAATCATAGAACCATAGAATGGTTTGGTTTGGTTTGGAAAGGGCCTTAAAGATTATCCAGTCAAGTGAGGATACTTCCTGGAGAAGTGCAGTTTTTCACAACAAAGACACTTTCCTTCTGCTGTTAGTTGTATGAATGTAGAAATACTACATCCAAGACATAGCTGTCTAAACAAGAACCGGTCTTACATTCTTCAGGCATGTAAACTCAAGGCAGTGGTCATCAAAATAATTAATTTAACTTTCTAAAAGGGTAATTAATGAATATGAAGGTTTTCTAAGCAGCAGAGCCTGCAGTTTCACATAGGGTTTTGGGGTGTTTTTTTGCATTGTTGTATCTGACAAATAGAAAAAACCTTAGCCTGTTGTTGCATGTTACAGAATGGAAACATAATTTTTTTGTTCTATTTAGGGTGCTGGGAGTTAAAACGCCTTAATAAGTTGTTTGAACTGGCTTCTCTGTGGTGATGCATTGCGCTGGAAGGGCAGCTTGTCTTGTGTTTGGGAGGAGAAAAATACATGCTCATGTAACAACTGCAATTGATGCAACTATCTCTTTTTTTTCCCCCTTTTTTTTTTTAAATCTAGATAAAGCTTCACCGAGGAGGTTGCCCTACAAGAGGGCACAGAAGAGACCAGTGGGCTCTGATGAGTAATGTTAACTAGTGCAACAGTTGAACCTTTACTAATTCTGCCTGTTTGGTTTTTCTGGATTGGAGTAGTGCAGAGAACCCATATCACCATAAGGAAAATACTGCTAAACATTTGGACTGAACAGATTAACTGAATGGTGTTAATATTACTGAAAATGCACTTCTCTTTTAATTTTTTTTTTTTAAATTGTTGGGGGTCAGGGGAAGGTAACCATTAAGATTTGTGCCTGCGTGTGTAAGCGGTTGGTCTTAACAGAAACATGTTACCTGAAATGTGCCTTTAGAGTTCTTTGTAATGCTGGCTTGTCGTCTGTACATTGTCATTGAAGGATTTTTCTCCTCTCCCTAATCTGAATGTCTGGTGACTTTAATCTGTCTTGATTGTATCATATCTGTATCAGAACCTGAATGCATTGGTCTTATTCATGCAAGTAATGTTACTCTTTACAAGGTGCACACACTGAAGTTTGTGTGTGTGGTCCTGTCTCAGTGGCCAGGCACTGATCATCTCAACTTCTGCATAGTTTTCATTCTAAAGGCACAATTGGGTATAGCTGCTTCTAGTGGTAGATATTTTGCTGCTGTTTTGATCTGGGTGTGCAGTGACCTAAAAATCTGAACTTAGCTGCATAGATGTTAGGAAGACTTGCACAGCAGCAGAACTTGTGGAGCATGGAATTTGTGTGCTGAATTGGTATTACTCCATAAATTTCTTTTTTATACCAAATTTGTTAAATGGTTAGTTATTGAATTGTGCCAGCATCTTAGGTATTCCGATGTAGAGGTAGTTCTACAGTGTTTACTCAAGAAACTGTTAAATAAGCCAGAACATCTTTTCAGTGAGTTCTTGGTTCTCTCTCCTAAGAACTAGAATGTCATATTGTATCAAAACGTCAGTTTATTTTTTTTGAAGCTTTATGAGGATTTGCTGTACACACTTGAAACTGAACTTGAAAAACAGTTGGCTTCAAACAAGTCTTTTTGTTGACAAACTATTTAATTCACCCTTTACAGTTTTTAAATCTTAGACATCTTTACACCACTGGTCAGGACATTGATCTGAGGGTTTTTTCACTTTGTCTTTCTAAACTAGTAACATGGATGCATATTCATCACTAGCTGCATATTAGTTCAGTAGTCAAGCAGAAAAGCTGTATGCAAAATCAAAACAAGATTTCCTTTTGTGGCTTACATAATTACAGGTACTGAGGTATTGATACACATCCACTGTGTTCAGGAATTAACTGACACGGAAAAGAGCCGATATGCAGAACATCAGTTTGCTTGGGCAAGGCTTGAACTGTTTGCATCTCCACTGCCTCTCTTTCTATGTCTGAATGCTATCTGAAAGCTTGTTGAGTTCAGGAGGAGACATAGATTTGAGGTCTCTGTTGTCTTCTTTTCCTGCCTTTTCTGATCCCCACCTGTGAAAATGCCCTTTTAGCTTCACACTTGGCCTGCAGGGACTGAACTTCTGAGCCAGTGGATGCTCAGCAGTCATTCCACAGTGTGTTTGAAGCATCTAGGCTCTGAAACTACCTGTGCTGGCACTATTTCATTACACACTTTGCCAGAACAAACTGTGAAGGTGTTCTTGACTCATACTGTTAGGGAAGAGATGCTGTGTTCAGCTTCCTGAAGATACAGCTAGTCCAGACAGAATATTTTTCACAGTTAAGATTGCTTTGTTGTCATTAAGATCATTTAGGAAACAGTTGAATGCTGCCCTTATAAGGGATATCTCTCCTCAGATTGTGTGGAACAGGTTTTTTTGCCTTTGGAAATATTGACTGGCTGGTTCTGTGGTAGATTTGCAGGCTTGTATTCCAGCTTGCATTAATTCAACAGAATGCTTATGGATTACATGCTTCCTATGCTAAAGCCCCATAGCGATTGCAGCACATGATGCTCTGACCTCGAAAGTTCCCTCTCTTGGATTATGCCTCTAACCTGGCTTTGAGAGGGGTTTTTTTCACCTTCTTCTAATAGATCATATTGAACTGTATCCTCTTAATTCTTCTCAAAATTTAAAGGTACTCGTTGAGGCAGTTGTGATGATAACAGTAGTATGCCAGGAAAAAAGACAAAGGATCAGAACAGAGGATAGTAACTTGTAATAATCCTAGTTTTATTTGTACAAATAAGGAGTATTTGAAGGCTGAGCTCTCTTATTTGCACTCAGTGGCTGACTTCCAAATGCTTAAGTTCTAAGCATGAAAGAAGAGAGAAGGCAGCTTGCATTGGAACCAGCACTGGGAAAGTCCAGGTGTACCACAAGGCTGTGTTTCTGACGATACAGCTTGGCATGCGCTGTACGTGGCTCCTAGTGACTTTCTTAGCCAGGAGCAGTTCATAAGAGCAGGGGCCAGTAGACCACTGCTGCTCATTATAAATCTCATAACATTTTTTTTTTAATTACTTGTTTCTCATTAATGTGCTGTAGTTGAAATTCAGCAGTAACATTCCAGCATGCAGTGGTAACTTTGGCATCTCTAGTTTTATTTCTAGTGAATAAGTCAGTCTATAACACTCAGTTCTTTTAAATTGGGGGTGTATAGTGGTTGCTTTATCCTATTGGTTAGAAACTTTTATTTTGGTACTTGAATTTTCTACTCTATTTTTAAACAGGGATAGCTTAGTATCACAGGTATGTTGCTGGATATCATTATTATTATTACTATTATCAGCTGAGTAGCGTGTGTTTTTGCTACCTAAAGATGAGACAGCAGCAATTCTGCCTGTCTGCCATGCATTTCCATTTGGCAGCGCAAGCATCTGTATAACCCAGCATTCTTACCAGTTCTCAGCCAACTTAGTACACTGCCACAACTGCTCCTGGGGGTTTCTGAGAGGAGTGACAACTGAAAGAAGATGTGGACTAGGGTTTCTTTATTAGTGAAAGATGTAAAAATGGTTTTAGAGAGCAAATGAACTATGGGGTTAGAGGGAATTCCTTTCCCACAGCTCCTTAGCTTACTGAAAAAACTGTGAAGACCTAACAATTCCACACTTGGGGTAGGAATACCAGCTTTAGAGTTCACATCTACAGAGGCTGCAAAGCATTAATTTAGGCTACCCTTGAACTATCTGTGATACCTGTAGCCCTCTGTATGCTTTCTGCTTTCTGGTAGCAGTTCATTTTTTCCCCAGTATCCTTCAGTCATAGAAGGAAAAGCAGCTGCTGTCAGACTAAAGGATTGAAGTTCATTCTCCACGTACAAAATTAAGTTGTAGGCTGTGGAGCTGGATGGAACAGACTAGAGATGGCAGTGCTTCTGCTTTTTCTAAAACATTTATGCTGAACATCTTCCTTAGCTTGGAAAAGGTGTAATCAAAAGTATCATTTACTGGTTATTCCTACAATGCATGGTGCTAAACAAAATGTTATTGATGAGAGCTATGAATCCAGGGAAGTCAAATACTAAAGTAGGCAGTTGTCCTATCTTTCAGTGTGCTTGATGTACTGAGCAGTAGAGACTGTGTTCTCTTTTCTTCTCCAAAGGAAGAACAGTACCTACCTCATAGGAGTGATATAAGGGCTGTTTCAAGAGTGTTTTGAAGTTGAGACTTGCACAATATATTTCCATGGAGATAGTAAGACACATCACTAGTGTAGATGGTTGGCAACTGTACACATAGATCCATACTGTACTATTAATCCCCTCACTGACCAGAAATTAGCAGCTTTACACTTTGACATTTCTAAATTGCGCTGAGAAGTTGCAGTTATCATACAGAGGAGAGCAAAGCCAGAAAGAGCTTAGTTTCTGAAAAAGTGTATAGGTGGGCTAAGTAACATTCTCTTTACATTTTTCTATTTATCTCTAAATTTTCCCAGGGTTTTTTTCTAATCAGTTGATACAGATGATTGTTTATGTAGCTACAATCAACAGTCAGTTTAAGAATGACTGATTGTTTTGGATGATTAAGTTCAGGTGATGTACTGCAACTGAAGTGTTAAATTATCATTTAATTTCTGACCTGCTGACTTGCATTTATAAGTGAGATCAGATCTCTTGAAAACAGCTGCAGGTTTTTTTGTAAAGTATATTTGATTTTTGTTAGCATTGTGTAGCTTTTTTTTTTTAATAAAGCATGAGTATGGCACCAAGAAAAGGCCTTTTCCTTGATAATAAGCAAACGGTAGTAGCAAATATGCAAAGCGTGAAAACATGCCATTCTTAAAAATTGCCTTCCTACGTGTGTAATTGGAATGGAAATAATACTGAGCAAGTACTCTGTGGTGTTATGGACAATGGACTAATTAAGATTAGAATTTTAAGGGAGGGCCCTGGGAAAATGTTCAGTAAATTCCTAAATCCTGATGGGTTAAAAGTGAGCCATAATGTCTTACATTTCTAGAAGGAATAACCTTGTTAAACCATAGGCAGTGTAAAAAGGATCTGTTAAGATGCTTAAAGGCTGCTGAAGCACAAGGCCAAATCCTTACAGTTTTTATGTGCATGCTGTTGTGTGACCAAGCAAGCACTCACATTCCATGCAGTAGCTCAGAAAATAGCTGTTCCAGCAGGTGTTCTGCATCCAAACAGAAGGTAATGCTTGATGAGGAAAAAAAGCCCATGAAAAACAAGACAAAAAAGGCTTAAAAATAAAGGATGCTGGGACTGCTGTATCCATCTATACCTCTGTGTGTAAAAGAAGGAAAAATTAAAAGCAGATGTGTTAATGTATGTTTAGGTCCCAGTACACATAAAAATGACTCTAGAATTTGAAGCCTGCCTCAGAGGCTTCAAGAGAAAAGATCAAGAGCTTGCAATAGCTGGCTTAGAAAGAACAGATTCCACGACCAAGAAGAGGTCTTAAAATTCTGCCTGGCTGTCTTTTCTATCCCCACGTTTCAATAGTCTTTGGCTATAATTTTTATATTAACCAAGGTGCAGTAAAATTTCAGCATCACAACATTCCAGCCCTTTAGCTGGTGTGGTAAAGCTGAAATTTAAGCTGTCTTACCTCATCACTCTCAAACTGTTCAGCCTACGTGGAAATCACAACTGAGTTTTCCCTGTGCCAATTAAATTCACATAATGAATATGTCACTTGAGAGCTCTTTTTCACACAGCAAAGAGAACACTTGGAGCTGATGCACTTGGTCTCATACTGGTCTGAGCAGATTTTCGGGAGGACCCCATAGTCTCTGTTCTAGTAAGGGAGGTTCAGGCGTGCCCTGCAGAGCCTGGATGGAACTACATGGTGTGTTTTCCATAGTGATGAGGCTGCAGTGGTGAGCATGTGTGATTTAAGAGCATTAACCCTGGGGATAAAATACAGTACTAAGTTCACTAGATGGAAATTATTACAGCCAGCAGTTCCCAGATCTGCCAGTTGAGGGATCTCCCAAGCCTGTGACAGCTGCTTCTCATAACAGACAAGCACAAATAGAGCTTTAGCACCTTCTCAAAGAGCAGCGTCTAAAGGGGAGGGGTCAGAGCAACTGTGTCTGGCCTTTCTAAATCATTCTATGCTGTATCTTGGCCACTGAAGCAAGTCTGAGCACTGCATTTTCTGTGCTGAACAGCAAATAATTGGCAAATGTGAAGCTAGAACTCAGAAAAGCTGTAAGTGCTGGTATTTGCTACCAAAAAAATTCAGGGCTGTGGCCACCTAAAGGGTCAGCTGAAGGAATCGCAGAGATTGAGCTGACTCTGCTACCTGGTTGTTGGCCTCACAGCCAGTTTTCCTAAGAAGTTAAATTAAATTGGATCTTTTAACCTCATGTGCACCTTGACTGCATTCAGACACAGATAGGTTCCTGTTCAGCTTTTCCATGCAAGCTGAATTAAAAAGCCCAGACTGTTCAGAACACTGAAGGAACTCCCTCTGCAGAACCTGGAGGCACAGCCCTGCAGAAGCAAGCAGGGACCAGGACCTTGCCCTGAGGGTGGACTTGATCCCAGTCTCAGCAGGCAAGTTTTCCACCCATAAATTTTCAAGAGTGAAAGAAAGAATGAACAAACACCCTGCTTTCTTCAGGGGGAGTCCTTCCTTGTAAAGCAAGGAAGGCAGTTAAAATACCCTGTTGCAGGTTTCCATTGGAAAGGAAAAGCTAGAATTTAAGTAGCATCTGATGACTGTTGAGCACAGTATGGCAAACATTGCCACCAAAATAACAGGTTATATTTAGAAGCAAGTTCAAATACCCTAAAACTTTTGATTTGGAAGTGTGTCATATTTTCCTTGGAGACAGTATTTAAGTCTTGCTTAATGCTTGGTTGTTTGTAATAGTGGTTTATTCATAGAGCGTGGAATTACTGCTCACAGCTGGAAATTACATTTTGCCCAACTAATCCTAACTTGTTAACTGCTGTAAAGCAAGTTGGAAACCAGGAAGCACATTTTGCTGTTAGGCACCACAGGAAAGAAAAAAAATGAAGCTGGATTTAGTTTGTATTTTAGGAAACACACTACTCAGGGGCCATCTCCTTTCCAACATTGTAGTAGCCTGGCAGATTGCAGTTCTGCAGCATTCCATTTACCACCACCCTAGCTAAAGGTACACCTGGGGTGAAGTATGAGGCATCAGTCACAGTCATGCAGCCAGAACAATCACTCAGTAGTTTTTCTTTGTGCTCATGAAGGGCAAGACATTCCCTCAAGGTCCTCCTGAGGCTGAACTGCCTGAACTGCTCCTGTGCAAAGCATGTCACTGGGTGTCATTTACTGTTCCTTTAGTGAGCTGCAGCACTCCTTGTGGTTACTCCTTTCCTTTCACTGGCAATCCCCAGAGACCATCACCCTGTCATTCCCATTCTGCTGAATTTATAGAATTGAATGGAGCCAGATGTCACTGATGCAGTGCAGTGGAGATAAGTACAGGCCACCAAGGACCTGCTGACAAACTGCAAAACATCCCTCAGCTGCAGTTCGGTGAAACACTGCCTGAAGGAACTGGTAGAGAAGATGCTATCACATTTAATTAAATATTATTCAAATTAAGTACCTTAGTTTTTAAGCAGGTGTTTTGCAGCTGCTACAGAGACTCTTACCATTCAGAAAAAGTTAAAAACTGCCAAAGAGGTGCATTCACAAAAAGTAATAACCAAATGCATTAAAGGCAGCATGTGGCTCTGCATCCTGTTCCAAAATGCATTACCATGGGGTGCCTAGGTTGCTCACTGCTCTGGATCCCTCCCTTTCCCTCACCTACAGCCCTGCCTCATTTTCTAGTGACTTCTGGGTCTTAGGTAGCTGTGCTAGGCAGCCTCTGT
This sequence comes from Anthoscopus minutus, assembly GCA_013399455.1. NCBI lineage: Eukaryota > Metazoa > Chordata > Aves > Passeriformes > Paridae > Anthoscopus > Anthoscopus minutus. Next base: position 45,196 of record VWYI01013298.1, read on the forward strand.
GGTTTCAACTCCAAGACACTGACAGAGAGTGTAGACACAGGATGAAAGATCAGACTCGGTGTGTTCTGGTGCAGACATCACTGACTGCTGTGTGTATGCAGCCAGGTTTATACTTCGGTGTATCATGGACCTGATGCATGTAACCTCGTAGGCTGTTAATCTTCAGTCATACAGGCATCTTGAAGGCAGCAGATAAATGGTGTTAAATGTCCTGCCACCAAAGAGGGACTTTTCTGGCAAAGTGTGCAAGTCCAGGAGTGCTGTGTCCTATTCAGCAGCAGTGCATGCAGCAAGATGTTGGAGGATATGTGCTGCCTCCTCCCCAGCTGCTGCCCAGGAGCCCAGTGCATCAAGCAGGGCTGTGCTTTGGTAAAATTAAACAGCAGTGACAAAGGTTATAGCCCCTGCTGACAGCCAGATTTTGCCCATCACTTTCCCCTTCCCAAGCTCAGGCCATGGTGTAAAGCATGAGTTGCAAAAACTTGGGCAGAATATTGGTCAAAGCAAGCCTGTGTCTCACAGCTGGCACTGCCATCATCCCAGATAAAGTACAAACACTTCTTTTGGTGCAGACTCCTTGGAAGTCAGATGCTGTTCACTGAAAACAACAAACCTAGGCTGTCATTCTCTGCAGGATCAGGTAACAGGAGATGGGAGGAAAGGCTAACATGCCAGTTGCTTTTGTTACCCAAATACAACTCCATGTCTGAGGGCAGGGGCCCATGGTCCTGTGTGTACACGTTCACAGGAGCATTTATTTCTGCTGTTTCTCATACCCTAGTGCTCAAGTCAGGTCCTGTTGTGGAGCCACCAACTCCTCTGGTTGACATTCTGTCCCAGCCTTGGCACACTTGCGAGCAGCAGGGCCGTGCCCCATGTGTAGCTACAGGCTAAAAATTACTGACAGAAAGTCAGCCCATAGCGGCGCTGGCATTCACCACATTAACTGACCTCTGCCTCCAAGATTGTGAAAACAGATCAGGCCTTTCATGATTAAAAGCCTTTTCTCAAGCAGATTTCTCTTATTTACAGCCTCCCATTAAGTGATGTTCGTAAACTGCTTCACAGCCCTCTGCTGAAAGGCTCTAGAGAAGTTCAAGTGCTTTCACAACAGCATATTCCAAACACCCATCGTCCAGAGTTTCCTCATACACTCCTGGCAGGTTTCCCTGCCAAACAAGACAGATCTGGCACAGAAGAAATAAACAAGCACAGCAAAGGAGAAAGCTATTTTCAGTTCCTACTAGTTGGAGGATTGCTACATTTTCTACTGCCTTACGCAGTGAGGTTGGGTGAGCCAGAGAAGTCTTCCCACTTATTACTGTTTAATGTATGAAAAACCTGCTTCCTCTATGTGAGAATTTTTTTTTTATTCTGAGAGGGGTCTTGAGAAAGGAAAGTAGGCAATACCAGATTTTTTTTAAAGCCTCAACAATGCTTCTCCATTTAGTTTCACTTCTACAGGGTGATTTCAGACACATCTTGAAACAAAGGCATCAGAGCCCCTTACCTGGCAATACTCTCGAGGTTTACATCTCCTGAGACAGTTCAGCCAAGCTTGTCATCGCTCAGGCAGCCCATTAACACATATGTGCAGGTTACACGTCACTTACCTGAGGTGGTACTTGCATACAACAGCAAGGTAGCTCCTGTATCTTCTGGGCATCCATTCTGTGCAGTGACCTGCCAGCAGTCTGTCTTCACTGCTGCTTTTGAGCAGGCCAGCCACCCTCTGCCTCTCCACCCTTTTTCTCCCACATACTAATTGACTCCTTTTTTAAAAAAAAGATATGTCTGGAAAAACAGCCTCATAAACACAATTTTTTGCAATACAGAACCTGATGTTGCCCACAAGCAACTTTCCCCCTGCCCACAGCCCAACCTTCACCCTTCCGCTTGCTTTAAATAGGCCTCCCTACCCAGGTGAAGCCACTGATGAGGCCTGGCAGCCCACAGAGATGGTGCTATTGCAGCTTCTGCACCTGGTGCAGCTGGTAACAAATCCTAAAACCACCAAATCTGTCCCAGAGCACTCCTCCATGTGCTGTTCTCCCCCTGCCCTTTCCCCCCAGTCCTCTAATAGTTCCCAAGAAATACATGCACGCCACTGGATAAGTGAGTCCCTAACTTGTCATAGGGCCAAGGGCACACACTGTGTCTGACACAACTCATCCTGTGGGAGAACCACCTTGGACTTGCTTGGCATAAGTCATCCTTTCAGGACTGGCGAGAAGAGTTCAAATCACCTAAAAATGCATTCCTTGAAGCTGCAATCCTCAGCTGATGAGACACCATGGAAGCTGTGTTAAGAAAGGCCGAGAGGTCTGCATTTACTGCATGCAAGACCCTGCACCTACAGGAGATGCTTTAGGCTCTGGCAGGGGCTCCATGAGCAAACCACTATTCCTGTTAATGTTCTTCAAAACCAGAGGAACAGACTGTGACTATAGATACCCTCAGCAGTGCTGTTGGCTCAGGAACCCCAGCTGTGCTGTACCTCCTGTCATTTTAGGCTTGTTCCAGTTTTTCTAATCCTGTGATCCAGCATGGCACTAATTGCCCGAGACTAGGGAAATCCTTTGATCCGCCAGCAAATCTGCAGGTACCAGCAGTCACCAGTTTTCAGATAGGGACAACAGTATGCTTCTGGATGTTTGTTTTCCCTGTTCCTGAGTGTGCACACAGAGAGCAGCCCCAGTGTGGGGCTAGTGGTCAAACCCAGGAACTCCAGAGCACACCCAGGACTCCAGAGATCTTTGTAGTGATGTGGTGCTTCCAGCCTGCAGAGCTCACACAGCCAGGCAACCCCAGCTCAGACACCACCCAACCTAGGATGCAGATAAGTATGCACATCATGCCATCCCACTAACAGCTAGACCCTTCCTCATACACTCTTTCCCCTTCCCAACCTCAGACCATTTTTCATGGAACATTCAGCTCCTCCCTGACATAGAGGAAGTTTTCTAAGTAATTTCCTTTATTCCAAACAGATCAGAGCCCAAATCCCAGTATCCCCCTCACTGCTCCTTTGGCTGTGGCGCTGTGGTGCAGCCTATCCCTGCACAGTAATTACTGCCAAGAAAGGGGGAAAGTATTTTAATGCAGCTCCTCCTCAGCTGGAGGGCTCAGCTGACCCACAACACCTGAAGATGCTGCTGCCGTGTACAGGTTTTACTCCCTCATTCTGGCCACCCCAGTACTCAGGTTTTGGGAAGTGCTGGCATGGCCTCTTTTCTCTGACTCCAGCATTTAAGAGATAATCCAATTGAACAATACAATGCATTTCTCTGTTCTTATTTTGCACTCAGAATGGGTTATAAGAAATGGTCCCTCTGTGACATGCAGAAAGTGCTGGTTATTCTCTGCTGGGGTCTTGAGTGTTCCTTTAGCAGATAATCCTAAGCCTCAGGGTTTCTGAAAGTGACTTTTTCAATCCCACCATAACTACAGAAATGCTGAAAGAAAATGGCATGTATGATTCCCCAAACTGGAGACTTATGAAGAAGGAAAGATCTCAACTAGACTTCTGCCCCTTGTGCTTTGCTAGTTGAATTGTGACTCAATTTCTTTGAGAAAGGCTTTTTTCAACAGAACAGGCCAAAACACTGTGAAGTGTCAACAGCAAATAATTTCTCATTGCACTCACTGTATGAAGATCTCGGTGTAGGTGTACAGCCCTCCCATCTTGCAAATTATGGCTACTTTGAGACAGCTGCATAATGAACAGCAAGTAACTTTATTCCTTTCTCTTTACTTGTCTGCATTTCAGTAGCAGCAAAAATGGGAAAGACACTCCAACCAGACTCCACATTCTGCTTTGAGGCAGCCAATTTTCACCCAATCCTGCTATCTCCTGCCCATCCCCACAGATTCACACTCCACACTTCAGAAAAAACCAAAACACTTCCCTGGTGCCCCTCGCTGCCAAGGCATCCCTTTGGTGGCAGAGGACTTGGGTCTTCCCCAAACTTTAATGCTCTGGGAGAGCATGTTGCTTCCACGCCTGAAGCACTGCTGTGAGATCCACAGCAGTGCCTCACAGAGGGGCTGTGCCATTCTCCCTGTCTATGTCAGAAATTAAGCTCAGCTTCAGCCTTGCCAAGCTGGAGAAAAAACCTTTAGGGAATGAGGCAAGGAAGTTGCAAGTCAGAGGAGGCACACGCGGAGACACCACCACCACCTCCCCACCTCTCTGCTAACCTGGTGTTTCAGGCCAGCTCCAGCTATTGCTGCCATGCACCGGTGTTAGTATGGGAAGGAGTGGAGGCAGGAAGAGGGAAAGGGAAATGCCAACAAGTAGTGAAGTTAAGCTGGCCTGCAGGGTGTTACCCTGTCCAAGGCAGGAAGAGCAGGGGAATTCCCAAACCAGTGATAGCAGTGTCAAATTGAGGTAGAAGAATAAAAGGGTTGGGTGCATACCCTTCCATGGCCAAGAACCAAGCACTTTCTAAGTCATCTGTTTAGTAAGTTATTAGTCACCATCACTTCCTAGCCACAGAAACTCATCCCATTTGATTTTATACCTCCTGACAGGTCCCCAGGCCACTTGGACGCGAGCTTCCCATCAGTCTCACGAGAGGAGAGGCGATTCAGGTTAGTGGGTAGGAGAGGGAAAATTATTTTCTGCAGGTTTCCTCCCTCAGAAATGATGCTCTCACCCCATGAGCTCACCCAGAGCCTACAGAGCCCCACTTCATCAGATATCCTCAGTTTAGGGCTGAGCTGGCTGGCTGACTGCTTCTGTTTTAACCTGTCCCTCTCTGGGGGTGACGGACCAAGGTGTTCAGCAGACTAAGTACTGTGAGGAATTTCGACCTCCACCAGGACTGTGCAGGGGGCTTAGGGGAAGAAAGCAGCAGCAATTCACCCCCCAAGTCTGTCTCTCATTCTAAACCTAATTCACTTCTTTGCCAGAAAGCACCACCGCAGCAGGACTTAGGAAGATGTGGATGCTTTGGCTTCACTGCAATTCTCTGGCTTCCAGAGCTGGATACAAAACTCACATGATTCTTTGGCTCACTGTCCTGTGAAATGGATTTTATTTATAGGAAGGCATACAAAATGCAGCTAGCTAAGGCAGCTCTGACAAGCTAAAGCAAAGGATTTGTCTCTTCTCTTTGACACGTGCGCGAGGCTTTTGAATACATTCTGAAGAGTTTGCAGCCATAAACATTTATGTGAGAAGAAAACTATGGTAATAGAAACCTACTTAATTTATAAAAAATGTGACTGGTACAGTACATGCTGGGAGGATGCTCATCTGTGTGACCACAGGGCTACCATTCATTTAAAAAGAGACTCCTGACCCTGCCTATGCAGGAAAATCAGCACGTTTTTGCTGTCTACGGTTGCTGTGCTGAGGAACTGCACTGGGAGACAAGCAGCGTTTCAAAGGGGCCTGGCTACCAGAAAACGGTGGTCAAAATGAACACGAGTTTTCAGAGTACTACAATCATCTCCAGCTCAAACTCAGATCAATTGAAGGAAAAGCAATGGTGATCCATTGGCACAGATAAACTCTGGCTTGCACATTGTCCTCCAGCAAAGTCTGAGAACAAGTCACCACAAACCCACAAGAAGAGCCACACCCATTTCATAACCTGTAATTTTTAAATATAACATTTTATTGCTTAGATGGTTTGATACAGAACAAGTTTTACTTTTTATTTTGAATTTGGAAGTACTGTACAACTGAAAAAAAAGAGGAATAAAAGTACCAAAACAATGTGTGATTCTCTGTTCATGTGGCATAAACCAGTCTTGTACACAATTCGTAGCAGCAGTTTAAGTTCCCTTTAGAAAAATATGAATTCTACACATTTATTACTGTTTCCTGCATGGGATGAAATCACTAGGATTAAACTTCCTTCGTGGAGAGAGAAGAGAGAGAAAGGAGACAAACAGAGGAAAGAGAAGATGAATCATTCTGAAAATGGAATCAGACTCTCACATAGCCCCCTATAGTTATTTCACAACAGCCTCAAAGTTCTCTCTTTTTTTTTCTTTTTCCTTTATTTTATTTTGCGCTTTCACAGTCAAGTGCTTAGTGTAGTGATTGAATTATCTCCATGTTAAGTCCATTGCAACTCAGGCAAAAGAATTTTAGAAGATCTTTTTTTTTGTTTTCTTTTTGTTTTCTTTTTGTTTTTTTGTTTTTTGTAAAAGCCCTGAGAGAGGAAAAAAAATAAAAAGATTCAAACGAAAATTGTATAGAGACAAATTAGCTGAACATGCAAACTAAAGCCTAAGATTCACCCATAGTTTAAACACATTATAAATTTCACAGTTTAATATTGGGGGAGGAAGGGAAACAAATAAACCCCAACAACAGCAACAGTTTTCAGTCAAACTCAACTAATAAAAATGTCAATAAAATGTGGCAAGACCTTATACTCTACTAGGATATAGATAAAGGCTAAATAAAGCTTTAAATCAATAGTGATTATTGCTAGCAGATGTCCCGGCAGGCTGCTGGGAATTAATTACTTGCTACATTGTTCTGCAGCATATAGTTTAGTAATGGCTTCTCCCCCACAGTATTGCGCAGTTTAGTGTGGAGAGTTGCAAAAAAAACCAAAACAAAACAACAAACCCAAAATAAACAAACAAAAAAATTACAAAAACCAAAAAATACCCAAAATAATAATAATTATTATTATTATAATTATAATAGTAATAACAATTTAAGGGATGCGTGAACTGGTTTTAATTAAGTAGAATGCACCTGGGTAGAGTTTCAAATGAATCATTGGTTGTGACTGATTTATCTATATCTGGCATTAGCTTCGTTTCTGAACTGGTTCAAACATCCCTATTTAAAAATTAAAAAAACAAAAACAAAACACAAAAAAATAGAAATCACATATACCTCAACCATTTTTTCTTATTCTATTTGCAAGAATATTACTCAAGAACGTNTTTCCGAGAATTCTTAATATATAGATATATATAGATACATATATATTATATAATATAGACTGGGTCCTAGGCCCACTTCCTCCATGTCTGGTGAGAGCAGGAAAAGCGATTCTGCGGTGGGAAGGAGGGAGGGTCACAGTGCGGGCTGGGCTGGGGGGCTGCAGTGGTGGAACAGCACAGTGAGGCTCCGGCAACGCTATTATGGCTCTGTCTGTCCCAGAGGTCATGACTGAAGGACAATTAACAAACAACAATAACGACAAGGACGACAAGGACAACAAAAATGCTGGGCACTCCTAAAAATGCGCAGCTACAGTAGGATACATTTCGTTTAACCCCTTCAATACTGGTGGCTGGAGTGTCACCTGTTGCCGGCAACAGGAGCCATACAGAGAAATTCCAGCTGCCAGCATTAAAGGGGTTAAATTACTGATATTAAATTTAGACACACCTCAAGTCTTCAAGCATCAATCTCAAAATCTCAGGAAGAATTTTTTTTTTCTTTTTTTTTTTTTAAACTTATTTCATTTATTTTTAACGTGTCGTATATCTGTAGTTTTATTACCAGTAGTATTTTCTTGCTCTTAGAACACGACAGAAGCAAGACGAGGGTAAGGCTCGCATTTCTCTCTTGCTTTCCACTGGAAGACGGAATAACTTTGCTCTGTGAGTGACGCAGGCTGTCACCGACGTGATGGCAGCGAGGTCACGGCGGCACTCGCGGTGCCTCTCTCACGCCCGCGGGGCCCCGCGCTGTCGCACGCTCGCACCCACACGCACCCGCCGCAAGGGAGATGTGCCCCTGCACGGGGAC
>VWYI01013298.1:52958-170844 GCA_013399455.1 Anthoscopus minutus
ATCCCTCGCTGGCCCCCGCGGGACGCTCGGGCCGGAGGAAGGGGTTCATGTGAAGTACAGTAGAAGAGCTGCAACAACAGGAGGAGGAGCTGGTGAAAGCGATGAGTCAAGAACACTCCGAGACGGGATCCAAGCTGCTCTACGCATCTCCGTGGGCAAATATTGCCCATTGGCTTCTGCTGACTGCAGAGACAAGCGAACTGATGGATTTATAAAATAATAATAAAATAATAATAATAATAATAATAATAATATACTGAAGCAAATCAAACATATGTAACAGCGGGTGCATAATTCCCATAGGTTACGTTGCTATGTAACTCTTCTCTGTATACACGCTCAGTCCGTGACGGCCAGAAAAAACCCCTAGGATTCAGAAGACCACTTCTAATGCTGAAAAGTGGAAACAAGCATGAGGTTGAAATTCGTTTGTGTTTCCTGCTTTTGGCTTGAACTACTTTGAACACCTTCAACTGCCACGTTGTTCAGGCCTGGAAGGGGCTTAATGCTCCACCACGTGGCAAATGCAAGAACATCTACTGAGAAAAAAAAAACAATAAATCAATGTCTCCTCTGCATCTCCTCTGACTATTTCATATGAAATTCACATCATTTTTCTTCCAGTTATTGGCTATGGTATCCAAGGGCCTCCCACCCCACTGCCCCATTTCCAGCTCAGAGAACAAACACAGCGACTATCACAGATATACAAGAACAAGCTCACACACACCAATACAAAAGGTAACATTAATGCTTAAATGAAAAAGGGTCCTCTCCAAATAATTCTTTAAAATATTAAAATCATTTTTGAAAAAATCTATAATACCAAAAGATCTAATAAAGTAGTAAGGCACTCAAATCAGTATATACTGTAGTCTCTTGCATTATTATACTGAAAGGCATATGGCACCACATCCAGTCTGCCATACTCTCCCCGGTAGCTGTAAGGTTGCTCTTCCAAAACCAGACTCCAGAAACTTTGCTCTGCTGGCTTCAGTTTGCCTGCTGAGACAGGTACAACCTCCTAGGAAGTCATTCCACCCCCAAGAGCTGAGGTGCACTGTCTGCAGAGGCCAGGATGTGATTCATGGGAGACGGCGCGTTGTGCATCTCCAGCAAGTCTTGGATGAAACCTGAGGGCCTCTCGTGCTCGGAGCTGCCCTGCGGTTCCTGGTCTTTTGCCATCTGTTTCTGCACGCTCTTGGTGGGCTCGGCGAGGCAGGCGCCGCTCCTCTCCTCTCCGCAGGGGGAGTCCATGACCACGCCGGCCAGGGGCTCGTTCCGGCTCCCCACGAGGGACGAATGGCTACCGACACCCCCCACGGAGTCACACTCGCTTTCAGAAATGGGGTTGGCGCCGCTGTGGCTGGACTCGTTCTCACTGTCTTCTCCACACCTTGACTGCGTCTCCTCCTTGTCGCTCTCCTTCCCGTGGTTTCGGGCACTTTTGACTTTCTGGTGGATGCGCTGGTGACGGACCAGGCTGTGCTTCAGAGTGAAGGTCCGTTCACAGGTTTGACACTTGTAAGGTCTCTCACCTGGAAGAGATTAGAACACAAAGTCAGCTGTGAGGTCACACATGCACCTCCCTCTTGTTTCAAGCAGCGTAAAACACTCTGCACTTCGGAAATTCAGTACCCGCATCGAACGTCACATTTATTGAGTTTTTTTTTCTGTACTAGCAAACTAGCTGATGGATTACAAGCAGTAACACAGGTAAATGCCTATGGCACAAATGGAGCATCAAAACTAAGTGTCTACAAGCTTGGCAAGGCCCTGTAATAAGGAGGGAGGAAGACCGTAAGCACAAGGCGCTCACGAGCATCCTGCCTAATTTAGTCAGCAACTTTACTGGAAATGTTTACAGTCGATCTCTGGAACTCAAAATCCTTTATGAAACCAGCCTACTACCTGGGCTCCCTGCTGGTCAGCCCCAGACACGTGGACAGAAAGAATACTTTCCTAAGCAGGAACTCATTGGAAAACAAAGCAACCACAGCCTCACAGACAAAATTTTCCCAAAATACAAACCACGCACACTGCCCCAAGGTGCTGTCTGCCCTGAGGAACAAAGGTCCCAGCCCAACCTGTCTTCCCTTTCCAACTGTGCCTCTTAAAGACGTGCAATTCCATCAAGACACCATCTTGTGCCAATGAACATCAGAACGAGACATGCGGTAGACAGACACGACGTTTCTTGCACGCTTTGGTGTGTCCCAAATGTTCCTCTTCTGAGTAAAAGAATCCCAAAACCTTACAGGTGTCTTTAAAAAACCTCACACATTAAAACTGAAGTATTAGCAATGTGCCATCTGATGGTATTTTGTCAATATAGTTGAACAAGTGGGAAGGGGACAAAGAGTCAACCCACAGCACTGGTGCAAAATCCTCAGCTGAAAATACACGTATCTGACAGTGGGAGTAGGTAATAGTTACATTTATGGATTTGAAGAAAGCACTGTGCTAGGTTCCTATTCCACACCTATTCTTTGTTAAAACATCCCTCAAGTGTCAAATAAGAAAGAGAAACAAACAGGAAAAAAACATACTGATGAAGCCCACAATAACCAAGCATGCAATGAAAACAAAACGGAGAGTATGGAAACGTCCATGGGCACACACTATTAGGGGGTAAAGCTCAGTACTTCAGATCTAATCAGCATTTCCCCGAAGCTTCTGCACTTGTATGAAAAAAGGCACTAGAATGGGATCTGTTCCATTTCACTTGTGGCTCAATAGCAGAAGAAAACAGGTCAGTTTTGCACTCAACAGGTGAATATTTATGATTTAGAAGGGTTGAAGTCATTACTCTTTGGTGTAGTTTTCTAAAAACCACTGTCAATTACAGCACAAATATTTAGTTAATGTCAAAGATCTTGTCTTCAGCAGAGAGAACCTTCAAAAGACACAAACTGTCAAAAAGCACCAGTTTTCCCACGTCAGAGCAGCTTGCTGGCAGGTAAGATACATAATTAAAAAAGACGAATGATCAATTCATTCACCTCTGAACTGGTTCATGGCTTCATCTCATTTGCACGGCACTGCTGCAACCTGCCTCACATAAAGCAATCACACTGCCCAGTCAAGTCACTGGGCAGTTTCTCTACCTGTGTTCCAGCTTCCCTGCCCAAGTGCCCACTGGATCTCTGCCTTCCACCCAAGCAGCAGGTCACATGCATCACCAGCATGTTACCCATATTTGGTCAAGACAAAATCAGACTCTTTCTCTCTCTCTCTAAACTTTGACTCAGAGGTGAAGTCTCATGATACCCTGACAGTTTCTCCACTGCTGGTCAAAATACTGGGAAGAAGTAAAGCCACACATATGGTAAGAAGGGAGTCAGAAGCTGTCCAGGGATCTCCACACTTGCCCTTGTCTCTGAACTCTGCAAGCAATCAAGGGGAAAAAGTTTGGGAGTTGAAAATAAGGTAGTGGCTGCAATTCTTCCTCTCTATAGGCTTTGTATGCAGCATGGGGGACTGGGGCAGAAAAGACACCTTGCAGGTACCTTTAGGACTAAAAGCAGTGCCTCCAACCTCAAGTGCCAGCAGCAACTGTGCACTTCCAGAGCAGACACCTCAGTCTGGTGGGACACCTCATGGTCTGTTCTGCCCTCAAGCCTCCTCTTACCTGTATGAGACCGCATATGTCGCGTCAGATCTTGCAGAGACCAGAAACGCTTGTTGCACACAGTACAGACTTTCTTTCTTTTGTCTGCTTTTGCAGTACTCTTAGCCCCATCAGTCTTTGGTTTGTCATCACTGCTCTTCTCAGTGGACTTTCTCTCTGTGCCTTCCCCCTCAGAGATGCTTTCGCTCTCTTCATTCTCCTTTCCTGTTGCCTCAAAGTCCACAGGAGACTCCACTACCTTCAAGTCCAACGGAGACTCTTCCTGCTCAAGACCAGAGTCCTGCATCGAGGGAACTCCTGCATCATCCTGAATGCTTTTGCTTTCATCCTCACTGCTCCTTTCATCCTTTCTGTCCTCACGAATGTGGGCCTTTTTGTGACGGCTAAGAGTGCCAGCAAACTTGAAGGTTTTGCCACAAATGTCACAGGCATGTTTCCTTTCAGTCTGAGAACTGCTGCCTGCACTCTGGTCACTCTCTGCCAGCTTGAAGTCCATTAATTTGCTGGCAAAATTGAGGTCAAGACTTTTGTTACTTACAGAATCTTCCTCAGGGCCCTCTTCATATCCATCCACTTTTTCTTCAGCATCCTCTTCTGGCAGAAGGGAGTCAGCCTTCTGCTCCTCCTTGGGGCTGCGCTCACTCTCTGGTAGCTCTGTCATTTCCTCTGGCTGCTCCTTCTCACCACAGCTCAGGTTCAAGACCTTGTTTCCTGAAGCTAGTGTCTCTGCATCTGCCTGGCTCTCTGCAAGGAAACACAGAGAAACTTTCAGTGGGATGCTCCCTGATGACTCCCAACTACCAGCAGTGACCCAGGAGCATTGCTTCTGATCAAGCATCTCAACGTCTGTTTCTCCTATCTGTGACCTAGGCCACTATTTTACAGCTGAAAAGAGAACAAAACACTACAGATGTACTACAATTGACAAAATGATACAAACTCTTTTACAAAATGCTTTCTTTTCCAAAATACACTCACAATCTCAGCAGCTTCTTGAAATTATTTTTCATATAATCACTTTTATCCAGAGAACACAACATGCTGAGACACTAAAGAGCTGAGGTCACCATCTCAAACAGACCATCCAGAGACACATGAATGTATTAACAAATAAACTTGTATATGAAAAACATGAACACAGATTGAAATAATATACAACCCACATATTTATCAAACTAATTTTTGTGTAGCAGGAAATGTTTTTTCCAAGGAAATGTAAAGGCCTCATGCAACCACCTGGTACAACTAAATGTGAATAGTTAGTGCACACAGTAACACAGAAGTTGTCTTAAAAAACTGGGTACACATCGTAAAAGTGGAAGATGTGAAAGTTCATCCACATCCGAATCTCTAATATGCCACCTGGAATCAAAACCTAAAGACAAGACACAGTAACAGGCTTTGCTGTTTCACAGTTAACCCACAGGAACACAAAAACTACCAAAGATGTGGTCCTTAATTGTGGTAAGTGTCCTCTGCTTACTTACCTGTCTGGAGCATTGATATTACTCAAGATGAAATGTGTGTCCACAAAACTGAAACAGATAAGGTGCTTAAGGAGAACAGAGGGCTGGAGCAGTAGTCCTTCCAAGCTCTACACAAATAGTGTATTTGTAAATAGGAAATAAGCTGGTCTGGCTCTGGAGGCTGAAGATGCTGCATAGCATGTAGCTGCATCCCCAGTGCCACTTCCCAGAAACTGTTCCAGGACATGAACTTCTCAAGTCATGCTTTCTTGAAAGCTGAAACTTTCCTTTAAGTCCTCCACTCCACCTCCTTCCTATTGCCAGCAAGAAGTAAAGGGAGCCCACAACCCACTTGGCATTTCAACATTCATCTGCAAGAACTATAGCTGCTGAATAACTACAGGTATTTCTAAATTCTGTAAGAGCAGTGCAAGTTCTCTGTTTGACACAGTACAACATGTGCTTGTCTCCAAACTGCCTAGATTTCCTATTACAGGCTTTTTTTTCCTAAGCAAGGAGTAAAAACAGAAGGTAAGAAGATGGTTCTCAGGCACTTATTAGTTTGAATGTAGTTTTGCAACATGATTTGCACTGGCCCCATCTCCTCTCACTAGTCATAATAAATGGCCATTAAAGAAATGTCAAAGTGTAGCAGTGTTTCTGGTGATAACAAATGATCACTTAATAGTGCACAATTCTTGATACGCTTTTTCTTGAGGGAGTGTAAGGGGGAGAAGGGACCTATTACAAAAAGTGATCTCACCTTTTAATCAGAACAGATCTGTTTACACAGACAGTGGATTACACAAAGTTCGCTGCTCATCTAATTATCTGCCCATTAATGGGGACGTCTGAAAGCAGATGTGGGCTGCCCTGTCTCATCCCCTGCGAGGTCAGGAAATGCTCCCCCGATGGGATGTGTGTTAGGCCAAAGAAAGGCTGCCAGCACAGCACAGAGGGGGTTCATTAGGGAGAGGGGCAGGAAACCATGTGAGCTCCGTTAGGATGAAGATGAGTGAAGAGCACAAGGAAAGGAAGGTGGGAAAAAGCTTCTCTTAATCGTACCCAGAGAGATGCTCTGTAACTCTTTATTGACCAAACAGAAAACAGTGGATGCAGAGGAAGTATTTTTCCTGGTTTTCCAACATGAAACATCAGAAGCAAAGTGAGTGAGAAGAATATCTATGGGTGGCACTCAAGGTAAGAGCAAGCCAAAAGCGGTATGTCTTAAAACTCTCAAAACAGAAGTCCCAATTTAGACAATGTCATTTATCACTCATGATTTTCCAATTTTTCTCTTTTTCTTCTGCTTTTAGTATTTAGAAAAAGATACTGTTTTTCTTAAAGTAATTCTCACATTCTTAGAGAATTCTTACAGAATTCTCACTCATTCTTCAGTGAATTTTACTTGAACTCTATCTCCTTCTTTCCTCTTCTCTGTGCCCTGGGGGCCTCATCCCAGCTGTTATTCTGTTCTTGCATGTGTGACTTGCGTTTTCTGGTGCACACAAGAAAACCCTTCAAGGGATAGATGGTCCACAGGTAAGTGATGCATGTACTGGCACAGGCAAACAGATGAATTTGACATCAAGGAAAACAAGTTTAAACAATGCACCTTCACGAAGGGCAAAGCACATGCCAGATCCTGAGAACACAAATGTACCCAGGCCTTCTCTTCTGATGCTCCTCTAGGCCCCACACTCCTGAAGGAACATTCACACGTGTATGTGCTTGGGGGAGTGCTCTTCCTCCTCACCTGCACAAACCAGACCTGCCCTTTTACTTGTTGAGAATGAGTTTCTATGAAACTTAGGCCCCTTAGGAAACTTCATGCATATAAAGCAGCAGCTCCTGACTAGCTGAGCTGCTCTGTGATTATCTCCAACCTGTGCAGTTGGTTCTGCAGGTGGTGAAAAAGTGAGCTGCTCTGCACAAATCCTGGTTATTTGGGGACGGGTGAGAATCAGCCCAGTTCTGCTTCCGATGAACTGGAATTATCAGCAGGGGAGCTGTGAAGGTGTGCGGCAAACACAATGGTTGTGAAGACAATATTGCCAGCTCTAGTGTGGGACTTCTGCAGTGCAAGGGAAGCTGCAAGGGCAGTCTTGCACTGGCAGCTGTTTCATCCACTCTAGCAGAATTTAGGCCTCACCTGCACTACTGTTTTCTTCCTACTTACATGCAGCAACAGAAACCCTGCCGGCCACACACCTCCAGCAGTCTTGTATCTCACACAAGGAGGAGGATTTTGACTGAGCCTTCAAATCTGAGCAAACATCCCTCTAACAAGACTGAGCTCCTCTCACATGGATAATTCCCACCTCCAGAATTTGACTGATTTATGTTGCAGACCAGTCACTTGATTCCAAGCAGTGAAAGAAACAGGATGCACCGGAAAGGCCTGCTGTTTCTTTTGCCCCTTTCCCATCTTTCACTTACTAAGGTTGTAAAATGCTTTCCGGTCCATTTGTTATCCCACAGAATTTACACTTGGTGAATCAAGAGGACAAGAGCGGAGAAATCCACTTGTCAAGGCTCCCACCCACTGCCACTTCTTCAGCAACCATGGGAGCAAAATATGTTACCTTGTCATGTGCAACCAGAGTGTGTCACTTCTCTCAAATGAAGAGAAGGTGACACTATCTGAAGACCTCAATTTTGACACCAGAGTCAAAAAAGATTTACAGGATAAGAGAGAAAGAGGAGAAGAACAGGGAGGTAAGGACATAGGGAAGCAGACAACACAAAACAACCACTGGTAACTCAGCTGCTTCCTTGTCAGCTCCTGGGAAAAAGAAAAACTTCTCACGAGATGTATTAATAAGCTAAACCTCAAAGACTCTATCTGAGAATCCAAAAACTTTTCTGCTTGCATGAAAGAAACCACTCTATAGATGTAGTCAAAATAATTTTTCCTTCAAACTATGGAAAGGAAAGACTGTTTTGCTGAAGTCTATTTACAGATCAAGTTGTAGTCTTCAGTCAACTAGTCAGAATAATCCACTTCATCTTTTACTGGTGGCAAGAAAGAGAAAGAGGAAGGAACTGCCTTCCTACATATGCAAACCAAATTATGAAGAGGGACACCAAATATGAAAAATTTCAGATGTAAGAAGAGGTACAGATCAAGGTGGGAAGCTTTCTGGCTTGATTCTTTTTACATATGGTTTTATTTTTTCCTGGAACTACGGTGAAATAGAGAGTAGAACCTGAGATGCTATGAGATTAGTAGACAAAACAGGATGTAATGAAAAACATTTTGGTGCCAAAGGAAGCATTTATTGGCAAACATTCCTAATATCTCAAGACAAGAGTTAGAAAACACATCACTTAAATAATCCTCAAAATTGGAGGAAAGAGACCACTGGAAATGGATATGGTACAAGCAAGTTGGCATTATCAGTCAGATGAGCTGAAGATTTACTATATTCCCTACATTAACTGAAATAACCCCAGCTTTGAATTTTATAATAGAGGCAGCCACCACCAGGTGGTAGCAGTTCTAGTAAATTTGGGATTTTTTGGACCCACACACACAATGCTTCTTCTACTTCCACCCACTAACTGGAGAACACCTTTTAAACCTACAGAGTCAGCTTGAAAAATTCTGGGTGTTATCTTTGTCCATTTTTATTGTAAACATTCTAAATAATAAAATTCTGCCACCTTCATAATCTGCAAACACTCAAGTTCAATATTTAATCAGTCCACACACAGCTGAGAGAGCTTTGGTTGTATCTCCATGCCTCGTGAAATGAAAATATTCAAGCTAGAAAATGATGTACAGTACATAGAACTGAATATATCTGGAGAAAAGGAAAAAAAACAATTCTAGGAAAAAACACTTTCTGTCTTTAACATACAGTATGATTTCCCAGTACCACCAACAGAGCACCTGAAGTCATGATGAGAAATTTTCAGGACTAGATCTGACTGTACCTACCATGAGGGAATCTGCATTGACGGGAGTGGGGGCAAAACCCAAACTTGAGCTTATGATGGATTGCACCATTCAGCAGAAACATAGCTTCATGTAGAGCTGACAACACATCCAGCAGGCCATATACCATCTAAACACTATCTTCATGCAACAGCTCTAGCACTCAGGCCAACCCCAGCAGCAAGTAATATTTGCTTTACCCTGAGCTTTGGCTCTAGAGCAGCTGTTAAACTTTGCCTGACATTGAAAACACAATTTCAATCCCTCTGTCCTGTAAGAAATACCCACAAATGTAGTTCAGAGGTACGGACAGCTAGAACAGTTTGGAAAAAGTCCCCCACTATACCCTGGGCTCACGTGATTTCTGGAGGGATCACAGTGCGGCAGATATCTAGAGCAAAGATGAATTCTGCTAAATGCTAATCAGAAAATTCACTGTTGAGTACACTTTGTAAATATTTGTCTAGTTAACACAAAGCAGTTGCGTTTGACCCTCTCACATTAGGGACAAGTATCTTTACGAAAGGGATCTTTCTTTAGTAAGTTCTCTTTCTCTGTTATGTAAGAGATAATCCCTTACCCCATTCCTATCTCAGATCTCTGTCAACTGTATTTTGTTGCAAGAAGGGAGCATTCAGACAGCCCTAAGGAGACAAAGGCTGCTTTAAGATGATGAAAGTGTGCAATTCATTAAGCTGCTCCACATTTTCCTTATATGCCTCTCTGCCGGGGACAGCTCTCCCCTGGTCTGACTGCTTAGAGTTGGAGGAAACGTCCTCAGTTTGCTTCAGGGGCTTTAGACCATTCCCTTCCTTTCCATATAGCAAGGATATGAGCACGTCCCATCACTTACACAGCCTCCTCACCTCTGAATCTGAATCCTGGTTCTAAACCACCATCCTGTTTTTGTTTTGGTTTAAAACAAGACCAAAAGAAACCCTCTATAAACTTGCTCCCAGTGACACTCTATTGAATTGCACTTCCTCTCTTACACCTCATCCTAAAGCTTCATTTCATTTATGGCTGACCAAACAGCATCTGAGCATCTCCCTTCATTCCCTTTCTTCTGACATACAGTGAAATCCAGATGACCACTCCCAAGGATGGCACTCCCAAGGACTCTGCATGAGAGCCCCGAGCATGCTGCTTACCCACCTTTTAAAGCCAGCACCAAGCAAAAGAAATCACCTCATTTTAAGCTTAGCCAGAGTTTCAAATTCTATGTTTGCTTCTATGGATTTGGAAATCTCTTCTTCTTGGACAATGGAGGGAGACCACAAGTCCAAAGCTGTTAAATGGTTCTGAACTGTGATTAACCATTGCCTGGTGAAGCCAGTTATAAACGCTAAGCTGTGCTATAAAGTGCATGCGGTAACTATAACTGCGTGCACTATCAGATCTGGGCTCCCTCCTTGATGCCTAAAGCTGCTATTTGAAGACACAAAGCACTGACGACAAAGCCAATTTCAACAGCACCTATCCCAGTGCTTCCCAGAAGATGCTGCCAGCTCCACACCTCAGCTGCATCAATGTGCTCCTTCAGGGCTATACTGCCAGCCAGATCCGGGAACTGATCTCATGACTGCTAGTCCCTCCCCCTGCCCTTTTAATTTTTTTGGGCAGCTGGGTCAGCTACAGCTGCAGGGATGAACAGTTGGGAACAGGTCGAGCCAGTACTGCCAATAAGTGCTTTGTGTTATCCAACCATGGCCCAAGGCTCTGTCTGCCAGGGGCAGGTCAAACCACTCTGACCAGCCCGGCACTGGCTGCTGAGAACAACATCTACCTTGCACCCAAGTCCTACCCACCCTACGTGCTGCACCAGTGCTCACCTAAGCAGCTTTAGAAATGCTTGCCTCCCCACACCACCCAAAAGCTGAGCTGCTTTAGCACCCCTCTGACTATGAAGGAAGTCTTCAATTGACTCAAGTAGGACATTTCAGTTTTATTCTGCTGTGAAAACTGTCAGAGGTGAGCACTTTCAGAGCCCTTCCTACAGACTTCAGCTCTCGTAGAGGATCATGTCATAACACGAGTCTTCCTCTCAGGCTGTAGCCATCTGTTATCTGCCTATGCAATATGGGCCCAAGTGACACCGCAGATACCCTGCTTCAGCCCTCTGAAGTTACAGGCTGTAACTTCATGTAACACCATAAGCAGGCAACTTAGTCTCCTCATGATAGGCAAGATCAAATCATGTTGTAACAGGTACCCAGCATGGCAGAACGCAATGCCAGACTAGCACTGAGACCTGTATTACCACATTTGAATCACTGCAAGGCAACCTGCTGAATTAAAAGAAGCAGAAAGGATGAGAGGCTGGCAAGACAAAAGACTTTCCCAAACAAACTGGTGTGTAGAGATTTAAGAGGAAAATCCTGTGCACGCTCCATGCAATCTGATCAGCAACTACCCTAAGGTTGAGAGTAGTAACTCATTTGTAATTTTAACTACCTGGATGCACAGAGCCAACTTCTTGCTGTTTTAGGTTTGTTACTTCAACAATTCTCCCATGAAACAAACTCAAAGTGACATAAAGTGATGCTGTCTGTACTGGAGGTGTGAATAACTGACAGCAACAACTCCCTTTTGCAGGCAGTTTTCAGGCACGGGACATGTACCACAATCTGCTGAGCTTCCTTCTTGCACACATCCCATTTGGTCAGCACAGCAAACCTGGAGTGACTGTGCTTGCTCCCGGTTTTGTGTCAGCTCCTCCTTACGGGCTAAACACCACCCACCTGCAACAACAAAGCCTCGCATGATCTGACAGCCAGTTGTTCTTGCTACTGTAAAGACAGAGGGGGCAGTATGATGGCAGGTGAGCTTCAGTGCAGATTAACACAAGGTAAAACAATCTAAACTGTTCCTGTGTGATGCTGAGTATAGTACTGGCAGGTACACCCAGGCAGGAGGACTCAAAGCTATCGCTGATCTCTCCAGGATCACTGGTTTGGCCTGCAGTAGCAGCCAAATTAAAACCAGACTGCATCAGCAGGCTCAGAAAACAACTGGAAGGACCTGCAGACAGCAGCTCCATGAACAGGTTGTAAAGAGAGCGGGCAGGGATGTGCCCTCAGACACACAACCCTAATGAAGCAGTTGTGGATGCCGATAGAGCTTTAAGAGCAACAGGCTGGAGGAAGCCGCGTGTTCACATGCTCACACTAAAGAGCACATCCTCCCGCTACCACTGGAGTCAGAAGTACAATTGCTCCAATGTGGAAGGGCACTTCTCACATTCTTACGCTTTGCTTGTCTGCAGTGTTCAGCCCGACCAAGTGCAACTTGGCCTTGGTGTTCTGAAAAGCTGGGAAAAACTGTGCGTGCCAGAGATCCAACATCCTCTTCATTAGGCTGGAGGATAAGCATATTTCTCCCCAGGTAGTAGCTGGCAACTCTAGGTTTGTGCAAATTCTGGTAGATTTGGTAGAAATGACACCATATTTCTGACAAGGGAAGGGCTTCTGGCCTGAAGTAAAATAAAATGTATGAATATCCTACTTGTGTGTAGTAAGAAACTTCGCAGGATTTCCTCCATTGCCTCTATTACTGCTTGGTGACCAACCAAAATATCCTAACTGCAAGCTCCTCAACAGCACGCTCTCTCTGGAAATGCCTATCACCTATGTGAATTGGACACAATTTCCATTAAAGCCACAGGGCATCTCTTCACTGACTCCAGTGGAATCAAGGCCCATATGTTGAATAAGCAATGAATTATTTCCCTTAGGAGAAAGTTTTTCATGTCTGTAATTCATTTAAATGACTAGAACAGGGAAGGGACTAAGCACTACTAAGAAAAAGTTGAAAGAAAAGTCAGTATCATGCAGTGTAATGAGGAAAGCAATCCTGCAGGACATCTTTGTGATGAAGAAAGAGATTGAGAGGATAGTTACTTGTAAAAAGAAATCAGTTCCTGTCACACCTTCCATCACACCCAAACCCTCTAAAAACACACACACACGCCCACTCCCTGCCACAACCAGCAGCCTCTTTGATACAACACTGTGGGTATCTCTCTCTCTCTCTTTCATCTTCTGAAACATCTTGACCTGTACCAGGGATTCTCTGCATCTCACAGACATCTCAGGAGCTCTTTACTTCTCTGAATTTTCTTCCAGTGTCAACACAACTTTTTAGATGCATCATGGTATTGCTTTTTTGTAGGCTTTCAAGTCACTGTTTCCTTTTGGATGTCTGCTAATTCAACCATATATTTACGGCTACAAATATGTGCTTTTTGCACTTCTATCTGGCTTCATTCACAATGAAAATACAAAACTTCAAAGCTGAGCAGAAATCCTCTTGCTTCATGATAGCCCAATTCCTTTCCACATTTCTTTTCGAGCATGCACTGACAGGATTAGCTGAGGATTAATTACTTGAAACTCAACCTGTAACTCAGGTCACAATTTTCTCATATTTTCAGCCTTTAAAATGTTTGTATCAATCAAATATTTATCATAAAGACCAATACTTGAAACAGATAAAATATTCTTCTATCTTCTTCTAGGACACACAGATGTCCTAGCTGCGGGTCTCAAAACCCAAACTAAAATTCCATTTACTGTGCAAACTCCAATCCTCCCACCCCAAGTTGCAATGCTTTCCAAAAATGTCACCTTTAAAGGCACAAAACCAGAACACCCAAAAAAGCAGTTTTCTCTGCCTTCTGTATTTGTCCCTTAAAGGCAACTGGTCTTCTGATAAAATACACTTCCTCACTGGAAGGTAACCTAAAAAGTCAATGTGATTTGATTTTTTTATTAAATTTTCCATATGTACAGTCATGGCCTGTATTAAAATACATCTGTGCCTAAATATTGACTTGGTACTGACTGTAAATTTTGGTTCGCAGCACAGCAGGACTAGCCTAGTCTGGACATTTCATAGTAGCCAGTCATTTGAAAGGTGTCTTTTCCAGTATAAAGGGTCATCTGAAAAATCAAAGCATGTAAGATCAATCCTCAAGGCATCTCCTGCCACTGCAGTCCTAGTAGAAACACATTATTCACCATGGTAACTACAAATGCTGTAAAAGTAAAGATGTTTACAATTTTACTTTGACTTAAATCAGAAAAGCAAAGAATAAAAATGCCCCCAATTTTTTTTGGTGACTTGTGACTCCAATCAACAAAATCCAGGTTCATGGGCTAAATGTAAGAGTTTTCTATTTATTTATTCCTTTATTTTGTTTATAGATATTTCTTTGTATGGTTTGTTCCTGTTGTAGCAGGAAAACAAAACCAAACCAAACCAAAAAACCTCCTCTGCCATTAAATCTCACTTTTACAAAATTTAATCATGGGCCAAGACCTGCCAGTATCCCTCTGAAAATATTTTTAAGTGATTCTCTGCAAACAGATTAGGTTATCTATAATAAACTAATGTTTAAAAATGACCATTATTATATTGAACCTAGTCTGATCCATATCCTATAAAAGGAGCAAAACCAGCCACATCACCTACAGGGCACATCTTAGTCACTATTCTGACAATTCAAAAAGTCAACAGCAGCAGTGAAGAACAACAACAACAAATAAAAAGGCAAACCAAGTTGAACATAGAAAAGTAAATTATACAGTAAAGACATCAAGAGAAAGAAAGTATCAAAAGCAAGTGTTTGAGCATGTTCAAATAAAACACAGCTACTGTGTTACGCACTGTACAAAACCAAGCTATGCCAAATTCCCAGTGTCCCACTTGTGAGCTCACCATTAAAATAAAAAACCACTGAGGAAGGTGTATGCTTCTTCATGGAAATGTTTTTTAATTAAAAAAAACCGAACACACAGTGGTGTTGAGGCAAGGATGCAGGGCAAAAGCTTCCACAAGAGACACTTGTGGTTGCGTGAGGGATGTGGGTCACTGGTAGCATGTGCATTTCTGCACTTTCACAAAAGAAAAACACAGTCTTGACACCACATGGAAGGTGGCCTCTGTGTTGAAATTTTATTGAACATGGAAGACACATCTGAAAAAATCTTCTTATGTCAGTAAGAATACAGCAGTTCAAAACTAATAATGTACAGACAGCACTTATATGCTCAAAATTATATACCTTTTCCTCATCCTAACTTAGACTACTCACATGAATTACCTCAATAACAACTTTCCTACAAAGGGACACACAAGAGCTAGATGATGCTTTTTGGGTTTTGTTTTGATAGCAGTATTATACAGTCAGCTTGCCTTCTGTGACTGTCTATGGATCACATATCCAACACATGCAGTTTGGAAGCAGATCACCAGGACTCTCATCTACCCCATTCATGTCAGCCTGCTACCCCTTTCTCGACTCAGGGTAGCAGCCATCAAGCACAGACAATAATAAAGGTCCCTGTTTCCCTTTACAAAAATAAGCAAATAGATTTTTTTTCTTACCTAATTTAAAAAAACCAGAGCTATCTGGCAAGCCACAAGCATTCTGCCTGTGCAGTAGGTGGGGACAGAAATACTGAGCTGCACTATAACACTGTAGATTTCTCCACAAGAAAACCAATTTGCCCATCCAGAAGACAAAGCCAACGAACTGCTTCATCTTCCACAGAGCTGCCAAACTCCCTGCATGCCACCAGCACCTGACACCCACCACAAAAATACAGGGCTTGCTCCACTAGAATACATCCTCAGAGTTGCTTTGCCACCACCTCCCTGTCCTAAATTTCCTCCACCTTCCCAGCTTAGCTTTCCCCCTCCCCCTCCAGTAGGTCTTATGGACACTGCTGCCACAGGGGAACTGCTGGAAACTCCCAGCTTAGAAAGAGAATGCTTATGCCATATGAAAGCAGATGCCCCCAAGGGCAGAGTTTGTTGTGGGGTGGTCCTCCAGCTCAGTATTATCACTGCCAGAGCACACCAACTGGAATGTGATTATTGCCACCACTGTAGTATCACCAAAAATCCTGTATCTGTGATGTATCCTTAGTCCTGTTACAGCCTCAGCTGCTTGCTCTCTGTGGAGATTGCAGCACAGGCTTTCCAAAAGGACAGTGTCTCCTTCCAAGCCTGGTGGTCGTATGGGAGACAAGTTTTACCAGTATAATTCATGGCTGAGTGCATTTTCCTCTCTTCATTAAGGGTTTACACCAGTGCTGCTACCTTGGAAGTCTGCCATCAATAAGCAGGTCAAACCTCTTAGTCTGGGAAAAGCCTCTCCATTGTTTTCTGTCTCATGAACAGTTCTTCATTAACAATGTCTTTTTTTTTGAGACCAGGGTGTTGGAAAACAATTGAGATACAAGTAAAGAGCTCTCCTTCACCATAAAGTAAATTGTATGCTTAATAAGATGAAATAATTTGGTCTCTGTGGACCAGAAAACAATAGCCTCACTGTTGCACTGATACCTTGCAAGTTATGTCCTCACATCACCCAAAGCAAACTGTAATAGGGACTCTCTACAGCTCAGATTCCCTTTAAACCTCTTAGCTAACCTCTTTTACCTCTTCAGGTTTCCCTCTTTAGCACAGGCATGAAATCAGTCATTTCAGGAAACCTCATTTTCTTAATAAAAAAAGGGAAAAAAGAGCTAACTTTTCTAAGGCTATACTCAAATCCCTTATGTTTCTTATAAAAATCCCTAATTCTCATTCTTTATGCCAGGAACTGAGATGTGTAATGAAGTAAATAATATCAACAACTTAAAAGGGTGCAACAGCAAGCAGAGCTTTGTCCTCTCCCTCTACAGCAGGATGAAAATCTACTAATTACTTTATTACAGTGTGGGTGGAAGAATGAGGGAACTTCAAATCAGCACAGCATTCAATGCAGTACTTCCTTTATCGTGAAGAATGAAAAATAACCCCAGATCTAAAATAAATCTCCCTACCCAATTCCTCCTTTTGTTTACACTAGGTCTGAGGTTACTTACACAGCAACACAATGCTAGAGATTCTGTGCACATCTCCACACCTTAGGGCATGAGCCCACCTTTAGTTGTCTATCTGCAAGGAGGTATATTTCCTAGAGGCAATCTATTACATAATGCTCAGGATGTGCAGTTTCTCACATCCTCCTTTGATCTGTTAAATAAAAGCCACCACAAGAAAAAAAAATAGCTAAGCACTATATTATTTTATTTTCCTGCCACAGTTCTACATTTATTGTCTATCATTTTTTATCTTTTTAAAAGAGATATTTTTTATCATTACTGATGCAGACAAACAGCCATCAGAAGCATATTTACAAACCAACGTAAGGCACAATGAAATATTCAACACACATGTTCCCCTTCAAGACAAGACAGTAACCGAACAACTGAAACCGGAGCCTTTTTCCAGCTATACTAAGTTATGCCACTGAAATCAAATGGGTATTTATTTACTCTCTGAAACTCAAAGACACAGATTATTCCATTTCTGAAAAATCTACCACCACCACTATGCAACAGCAACAGCTGGGGATTAGCAAAATAATAAAGGCTACAATTCAGACATCAGAGAAAGTAAGATTCCTCCAGGGAGAGGGGAGACATGGGGAACAACCTCAGGGGCTACAATCTACTGTATGCACAGAGCACCCTTACCTGTGTGACTGAGCACGTGCCGCTGCAGGGCATTTACCCATGGAAAGACTTGAGGACAGTAAGGACAGGGGATATTTTGCCGGCAGTCTGAGCAAGTGTTTCTCTTCCCTCTCAGCAGCTTATCCTTGGCAGTTTCCTTCTCATCCTCACTTGTTCCATTTCTGCCACTTTCTTCCTTGAAATTGTCAGTGGACTGCAGAAATGGGCTAAATTTGTTAGTGTCTGTGGTAGCCAGCATCTTCTCTATGCTGGCAAATTCCCCACTTGACTCTAGATCCACATTACTCTTAAGTTTAGGCTTATTTTTTGTTCCTTTCTTTCTACCTCTTTTCTTAGTCAACCCACCATCAGCAATTGGAGACTGCTCTGGATCACAAGCCTGAGATAGGTCACTGGGCAGGCTGGAGTCTCTCTGAACGGTGGTCACGATTGTCACTTTAGCTTTGGCATTCCCTGATTTGTCACACCCAGTGGAGCTGCTCACTGCCTTGGGAACGGTGTCTGCAGCCTCTGTTTTCAGCAAAGTGGGAGCAGAAGACACAGATGAAATGATCTGTGCAATGGAAGCCAATGGTGGCAGCTCTTTAGGTACTGAAGGCTTTGGCAAGAGAGGTGGCGGTGGTGGTTTAGGCCTGAGGGGTCTCAGCAAGGCAGAATTGCCAGGGAGAGCTGGGGAAATAATCGGGACAGTCAAATGCAATGAACCTTTCAGCGGCTGGGGATGTCTGACATCCCGGTTTGTTTCTGGGTTCCCATTGGCACCAAAAACCAAAGGACACTGCAGACAGTTATAGGCTTTATCACTGTTCCCAGAAGCAGCCAACTCTTGATTCCTGACTTCACAAGGGGCATCATCTTTATCCTTCTTCAGGATTTTGGGGATGGACAGGTCAATAGGCTCCATGGAACAGTCGTAAAGGGACAGAGATGAACCAAACAGGTTCTCCTGCTTCACCTGCACAGCACTCAGGCTTTTACTCTTCTGAGAGAAATCCAATGGCTCATCAAAATCCATGGGGAAGTTGCCCACAGGTTCACGTTTGATGGAAACATGAGACGATGTTCCCAGCAAGAAGCCATTTTGTGGCTCCAGGAAAGGCGTCATGGGCTTGTGGTCCATGTAAGTGCTGTCCTCCAATAAAGAAGGGTCTGTCTGGCTTTCCTGGGCACTGCAGTTCACCATTAAGATGTAATTCTCAATCTCCTTTTCTTGCACATGCAAGTGCTGCTTGAGGATGTGGTGAACGCAATTCCTCTTGGCTGAAAAGGCCGTGCCACACTCCTTGCACTCAAATGGCTTCTTCTTCTGGCAGCCGCTGTGCGTCCTCATGTGAATGCGGAGGGCCCGATAGTGCTTGAGGTCCTCTCCACACAGCTTGCACACTGTGTCTGGGGAGCAGAAGGCATCCACCATCTCTGCAGCATTGCTGGTGACATATTCAATGTTCTTCTCTATGTCCTTCCTGGTCGTTTTGAGGTGCTTCTTTCGCAGGTGCCTCTCACAATTTGCTTTCACTGTGAATGGGTAGTGGCAGATTTTACAGATGTAAGGCCTCTCCCCACTGTGCGTCCGCAGGTGCCGGATCAGCGCCGCCTTGTCAGCCGCGATGTAGTCACAGATGTTGCACTGATATGGGGAAATACCTAAGTGAGAACGGATGTGAGCTCTCAGGACACCAGAGAAGGCAAATACCTGGTCACAGAAACGGCAGGGGTACAAAACTTTCCTCATGGTCGGGGTCTTCTTGTTCGCTGCCCCTGCAATGATGGCTTTGAGGTCTCCTTCTGTGACTTCTTGCTTGATCTTGGCTTCCATATTTAGAGGCAGGAGAGCTTCAATGATGCTGTCCTGCTCCAGCTGTGTCTTCATCTCATGCTGTGTTAAAGGCTCTACTTTGGGTTGGAGGAGCAGCTGCGAAGAAGGACTTGATTTGGCTCCTGGCTGGGAGAGATGGGAGTTGGAGGCGGATTCCACCGAATTCTTGATCAGCCTCAGAGGGGGAGGTGGGAGACTTGGGCTGATGCAGCCAGGGGAGGCTTGCTGAGCACTGATAAGAGGAGGAGGTGTAGAGGTTGCGACAACTGTTCTGGGTGTTACCAAAGGCTTTGGCTTCAGTGGTGGCATATGCTTGAAAATAGACTGCACAGGGACAGAAGGTGCCTTAGAAAGTGGAGGAAGACTGATTTGAGGAGGAGCAGAAGAAGCCATCTTCAAGATCTGCTGAATATCTGCCAGCTCAATGGCAGACTCATTGGAGATGGGTTTCACCACAATACTGCTGTCAGGCTGGATAATAAAACCCTTCTGGAAAGGCTGCAGTGAGAGAAGCTTTATGTTTTCTTTTGTAGTGGGAAGGACTGAAAATGACCCTCCCATGGAGGCAGCTTCCAGAGGAGAGAGGCTGAGCAGACTGGTGCTGCCGAGTTCCTGAGGTAGGTTACTCTTCAGTGCTCTGAGCCGCATTTCTTGGGCCTCATCTTGTGTATTGTCCTCCTGCTTGACAGGCTTGATGTCTTTGGTGTACTGTAGGCCCAAGGATGCCATGAAGGCTTTCTGGTCTGGGTTCTCACTGGATGGGGTCATGGACTGTGGCCTGTGCTTGTCTTTTCCCTGATCCACCATGTGAGTTTCTGTGTGCAGTTTGAGTGCTGAAAGCATGGGGAATGCCTTGTTACACATCTCACAAATAAATCGATGCAAGTCACTGATGCACCTTCGCAAATTTGTTTCACACCAGACCTGCAAGACATGCAAAAATATTTAGAGTAGGAATCTTAAACTGGAAAGGCATCACATGCTGCAGCAAAACAAGAACAGTTCACTCTCTCTCCCACTGACTAGGTTAAGAAGTTTAGAGCAGCCCCACCTGCCATGGAGATATTCCCACTGCACAGCCTTTAGTCTCCTAAGAGGTGTATCTGAATTAGGGGCTAATTCTCCACAAATTCCCTTCTATAAAGGTAAACTCTCTCAGAAGGCTATTCAGACTCTCAAATTCTTTTCCATCCTAAACTTCCCTATCAGAAACTTCTCTTGTGTCATTGACAGGACAGGAGACTCAGCATACTACACAGCAAGAAAGCCGGGCAGTAGACAGTCTCCTTTAGCTCTATTACAAAGAAAGCAGGAGGAGAGGTGCATCCAGGAAGCCAAACGAATATAAACCAACCAAAAAAAATGCCCCAAAACCAGATCAATGAAACTCAGAGCCTAAAGCAGAGTGGTTTTTGTTTAGGGAAGTCTGATTACATTAATTGTCCCCAGAAAAATACTAGTAGAGGGCTGGCAAGATCTTCATAGACTCTTAATACTTTGTAAGTCTCCTCTCACAGTGCAAGCAAAATTATTACAAAAGGAAAATACCAACATTCAAACCCCTCAGTAACTTTAAATGTCTGCCATTGAATATCAAAGAAATAAACTTTGTTTAAGAAATTCTTTATTTTTTAAGTTTTATACCAAAACTGTAACAGACTGACAGACCTACATGCTCCCCTGGCTCAGCAGTAAATTTCAAGCTTACCACTTTTCAGTCAGAAGAGTTGGAAATCAGTGCTTTAATCTCAGAAGAATAAGAAAAATGCAGAAACTAAGCATGGTCCTGGTGGATTGTTCTGTTGGTTTTTTTAATAGATATGCAGGTTCATCTAGACCCAAACTAAGGCAAAGCTTGACAGAGGGAGGAATCATACCACCCAACAGAAAGTTTTATGGCTTTCAATAAAATCTTTACAGACTACCTCCCTGACTTTCCCTACCCACTGTCTCTCAAAGGTGCAGAACCCTCAAACCTTACATGAGGAACATTGAGGAGTGTTTTGCGAGGGAATCACTGAAGATGTTACTGTTCAGTTAGTAAGGTGACTGGTCAAAGTTTTTTGTAATAAAAATACACCAACTACATCCTTGTTAGAGTAAACTAAAATAAATAATGTCTTCCTTACTATGTGTACTCCCTGTTGATTTCAGATGTAGGATTTTTTTGGGTATGCTCAAGGGGCAAGGATCTAATATGACCAAAGTTTTCCTTCAAAAAATTTTGTCCATCTATATGTGTATCTATACATCTTTTTATATATTTTATAACCCTGATAGTTATCCACTGCAATGGTGAAGAAGCCTCCAGTGCCAATATTCTTTAGATGAGAAAAGAAAAAGGAGAGGCATAAAGTGTTTGAAGCCTACACAAACAGTGGTGATGTACTTTCCACAAAATATTCTACTTGCAGGATCTTTCAGTGACCTCATCAGATAAGCACTGTAGCAGCTTAAGCTACGAAGAACAGAAGTACCTGAGAAATGCGGGGGAACTTCCTGCAGGAGAAGTCAGTGAATCCCAAGTCATGGAAGCCTGCTGGAATTGAAGGGTTGTTCTGAATGAAAGGCTTTCCCATGGGATCTCTGGGAAGCTGCTTGTGGATAACTGCATTATGGCGCAGTAAGCCCCGATGAGTACGAAAGGTAATACAACAGATGTCACACCTGGAAAGGAATAAACAGAAATGAGTTACTGACTGCTGCAAGCTTAAGAACTAGCATTATTCATGTACCAGGCCATCCTCTATCCTCTCATCCCATGATACCAAGAACTTGCTAAAAATGTAGAATTAAGCCACAGTGTGTCATAATCTATCATCACAAAAGGCCATCTTGGTCACAGTCACTTTCTACCAGTTTCTGGCTAGTAAGTCCACTGGAAGTTTAAAGAATATGAGAACTGACAATCTCACACAGGCACACAGCAGAATGGCAGCTGAGATAACAGCCTTTTAAAAACCTTCTCATTGTCCAGTGAAAAATATTTCAATGGCTTTATACCATTGCATTTATACTGAAAAGTACTGTTAAAAAGTTTTTTTTGAAAGATCAGTGACAAGGAGAGGCTAGATCAGTGACAAGGAGAGGCTAAATCTGACCTAAGTGGTAAGCAAATGTAAAAACAGCACCTTTCATAGTCACTGCTTTATATACACTACTGCACGTCACTCAAATACCCGTGTGTGAATATTCCTCACAATGCCTTTCCATAAACTTTCACTAGTATTTTTCAAAGCTGTTATGAGAAATGGACTATTTTAAAAGGAAAACTACTGCTCCTTGAAGGGGAGAAAGGTTCAGAGGAGGAAGGCCTGAAACAGGTTCAACACTTCTGACACTTTTATACCCCCTTCACAGCCAGCTTGCCCTGTGAAAAAAAAAGAAGAAAAAAGCAGAAGCACTGTCTTTTCCTACCGACACTTTATTGCTGTGATTTCTTGTTTTTCTTAAGTTCTCAAATCCCAAACTCAGCTAAATAAGGGTTTCTTCATATAAAACATTGCATTAAACAATCAAAGCTATGCTGCAGGCAGAAAGGACTACAGAGCAACACTTGGCCAACAAGTCAACAAAGCCTATTGGATTTAAATATTTGGAATATGAGCTCTGCAGCATGACAGGTCACATTTACTCTGCATTCAATAAATGACACACAGTTTCACTCAGCCTCAAATTCCTTAAGGTTACAGGTCCAGCTCCCAGCTAAAGTGTGGTTTTCTCAGGAGCAAAACACCAGTGGATATGAGACAGTCAGATTTTGTCAGCGAGAATACTATGTTTACTAGAAGATTTTCCACATCTGCCCCTAGCCTTGGTTTTCTTCATACTGTCTTTGCTCTCTACATCAAGGAAAAGGACATGTGCCTACTCATTAAAAAAACATCCTGCAATTAGAAATTACTTCTGACAAAATCCTGAAACCACTCCCTCTCTGTCCTGTCTGTAACAAGCTCCCATTGTTGTTCATTTTATCACTACATAAACTCCCACAGCCATTTTTTTATTCTCTGAAAATGAAGAGATAATGAAGTCACTCACAAAGCAACTGGACTCATAGTCCCTGAGTGGTGAAAGAGGCAAGTGTGAAGTGTATATACAACATGGCCATTGTTATCACAGTACCCAGAAAGCTTGGACATAAATATGTGCTGGAGGTTTAATCTGTTTTAACTCTCCTGTCAATTCCCTCGCATCGTACCTGTATAACTACTGCCGACATAGTTCCTGCGTTCCATTATATACTGAACCAGTGCCATTTACAAAGCTAATGTTTACTTAAAGAGGTATGCCAAATGTGTAGACAATCTCAGGGAGGAGGGGGAAGGCCAACACATAGTACTTCTCCAGCATCAGGATCTACGGCTCTCCTCCAGCTCACTTGGCAGCACCTATTCTGTGATGCAAAGCTTTCATCTTCAGTGAAAACAAAAACACAACCACCAAAACCACTAGGGGATGGAGAGCATTAAAAAAACATAAGCAGTCACCTGAAGAACTTGCAGGCTACTGAAATAAATCCCTTTTAGAGGTGATGAAAATGCCTTGCATGAAAACAAGCAGTGCTTCTGACATGTTCCTCCTAGTATGTCAATACCCAAACAAGAAGGGCTTGGAGACAATTCTCCTGCACCATTGGATGCATTGCAGGCTGCTCTGCAAAGGGGCACAGAGTCTGGCCTCAGGGCATCCTGAAGCATCTCTGGGTCCCAGTGTGCCTGGCCTGGGCCCAGGTACCCAGTGCAGCAGCTGTATCCCCTTGTGTGTGACAGGGTAGGCACAGCTACCAGCGATGCACCACACAGTTACTGGGAGCACTGACTCCTGCCACTGTACTTCCAAGATTGGGGCTGAGCAGGAGCCAGTGCTCCTTGTCAAGCAGCCACGCATCCCACACAGCTGGGAGGTGTGCCTTGTTCATCTTGCACTCTCCCCCATCTCTCTCTTGCAACACTGACTTTCAGCACTGCTTTATTTAGGTCTCCCATCAAAAGCTGCACTTGAGAGTTACTTTTTCAGAGCAAACATCCATGTGAAAGTCCTTCACAGTACACCTGTATCAACTGCTAGCCTCAGGACAACAAAAATTTGCAAGTAAAAATGGCGTTTTCCATGCAAAGGGAACTCTCTCCCAAACAAAAGTAATTTACGTTACAAAAGGAATATAAGCTTTCTCTTTTATTGAGCATATTTATTTTTTTCTTCCTAGTGTACTTTTATTTTTCTTGTTGTGAGTAAAAAAGCAGCAAACAAAAAGAGAAACTGGGAGAAAGATTAAGCTCTTTTTTCATTAGGTCAAAAAGAATCATCTGGCTGAAAAAAAGAAACATCCAGATAAATCATGCCTGTCATCTCAAATGGTAGGCTCTTCAGGGCATATAAATGCACCTCATCCCAGCTCAGCACCTTGCCCTGGTGGCACAGCTTACAGAATCACATAGGAGCTGGAGCATGGAGCTGTGGATGCCCTGCCTTCCTCTGTGGTCCAGGTATGGACTGCTGCACCTCCAAAAAAGGCTTATAGGTATAAGCGTCAAAACCTAACTAGTTAAGGTAAGCATCATGCTGTATTGACTAAGTCTTGTGTTAATTTAAAATGGAGTAAGCTGCCATGCCTAGCAGTGCATTAACTGGAAGAATTAGTTTTTTTAAGGAAGTCTAACTATTCATTTCTCTGTTTAGTCATCAGTACTATTTTCCATCTTTGGGCAGTACTGCCTACAGTATTTTAAAATCTAGACCATAGTCTAAGAAGCAAAAGAGAAAGGAATATTCAGTGATATGAATGGTTTCTCATCTTATTTAAACTGCTTTAAAAATAAATATATAAATTAGCAATTGTAGAAAGTCTGAAAAGCCAAGCATATCAAATAAAGCATCTAAAACATATGGTAATAGTTTGCTCATGATGGCTGAATCTGAAACAAAACCAAAAGCAACAGAAAAGTCTCCCTCTCCTTAAAATGTCACAAGTCTGCTGACATGCAGTTCCAAGTCAAATATGGATGGCATGGCTACAGAGAACAGTGATGGGAACAGGTTTTGAGGTTGTTAGCAGAACAGGCTGAGCAATGAATGGCTCAACATCTGTGCAGAGATAAAAGCACTCTACTTGCCAGGTAAGTTTCCAGATGTATCAAATAAAAGCTGCTGTGTTATCATGTGATTGCTGGTCTTGGCCAGCCTTCAATTTTTCTATAAATATGATTATAGAGTACGAAGAAAAAAACTGCTGAGTTCCAAGCATAGAGATTCAATTTTAAGTAAAAAGGAAAAAAAACTGGTTTTAGCAATTAAGGTCCCTTGAAAACTACTTTAGTTCTCAACTGCCTTTATGTTTTGGACTTGTTCCTATCTGTAAAAATGCAAATGTAATAGTAAGGCTTTGGCTCACTGGCAGAAGTGTAAAAAACAAGCAGGTAAGGAAACAGAACTCATAAAACACAAAAGCAGAACCACAAAATAACAATGCAACAACCAGGCTGCCCTTGGTGCTCAGTGCTTGTATCACATCAGGCAGGTCTGATTAATTATTACTACACCAGTGCACCTTTTTCTTTCTTTACCTTCTTTTTTTCGTTTTCTTACTGTAGACAAGTGTCTGCAGCTCTGTGTAAAAACATACCGTTGAAAAGCTTTTTCCTAAAAGAAGTTAGTATTCTTGAAATCTGTAATGCTAATTAGGATATAAAAGCATTTAAACAGGCTTTAAGAAATAGTGCTTTGCAAAGCTTGCTCCTTTCAAGGGGGCAAGGCAGGATTTGCTACACTTTGGATAAGGGGCATCTCTGCAAGAAAAGTTTACATAAGTAGTATATGCTGCCTCACATTACACTCTCCTCTGAGACAACTCCTATTTGTCAGCAGAGGAAATAGCTGTTCTTTAAGAAATGCAAAGACATTTTAAAAAGGATATGCAGAGCCAAATTTTTAGCAAAATTATTCAGTCTTGATTTTGATTAAGAGTAATGCAGGCAACCACTCAATCCTTCTAGATTTTATATTTCAGCAGTCAAGATGAAAATGCCAAATATTTGTATTTACTGCTATGTTACCAAGAAATTAAACAAACACTATGCTCTGCGTTACCGGAGACTGCTGGTGAGAAAGTGACACTCACCATTATTGGGCTTGTACTTCTGAAACCACACAGACTAAAACCTGCAGTTTTCTC
The DNA here is from genome assembly GCA_013399455.1 of Anthoscopus minutus. Classification (NCBI taxonomy): domain Eukaryota; kingdom Metazoa; phylum Chordata; class Aves; order Passeriformes; family Paridae; genus Anthoscopus; species Anthoscopus minutus. The sequence continues at coordinate 79,514 of VWYI01013298.1, forward strand.
CCATGCAGCTCACTAATACAAAGTTGCCCATATTGTGGATGTTAACAAACAAAACCAGTCTGAATTTTCAGGCTTTATCAAAAATAAAAAATTTGATACCATTACATTCCTTTCCTGTCTGTGCTCTTTGGCAACTTCCACAAACAGAAGCAAGGAAAACAAAAAAAAAGAATGAAACATATCCTGAGACAGAAATCATTAATATACAATTAAGTTACGAAGTTGTCTAACTCCTCCCACTGAAATCACCAGTTTTTCTACTTCGGTTGTGATTATTCTCTTTTCTCTCTAACGTTATTTGCAGAATTAATGTGGCTCTCATGAGCAAAGAAATTCCTATGCTGACCTAAAAATAACACAACCGGGTAGAAGAGAAAGATGGGGGGATTCCCTGCTGATGACTCATGTCCACACCGGCGGTGGGAGCAGGCTCCCAGCCTCCACATTGGCATTCTCCAGCTGCCAGGAAGCCTGACAAGGAGCGGGGGATGGAGAAAGGATGGTTTCAAGCACAAGGGCCCTCACTACCTGTGAAAGAAATGCTAATAGGTTACAGAGATATTCCCCTTCAGGAAAGGATTCCTTTTCTTCTCTTTCACTTCTTCTGGGGGAATGCAACGTGAGAGAAATGAGAAAGAGCCAACTGGTTTCTGCTCCTGTGCAACCCCACCCAGGTCCAGATACTCATCTCCTTTTGGATTGAAAAAACCAAAAAACAACCCTTCCTGGCCTCCACACCCAGGGCCTTGGGAATTAACATCCAACAGCCGCACTAATCTCTCCCATTTGCTGCAGATGAGTGATGGAAAAGCAGTGGTGCTGTGAATCCTACTCCTGCCTCCCCTCCCAGCGATCCTTCTGGGTTCCTCCTGCTGTCCTGCAATGCCCATTCCTGCCTCCCTCCCCCGCAGCTCCACAGCATGCCTGACCCCGAAGGACCTGCTGCTCTGCCATCTCGGCCTCGCCCACCGCTACGGGGCTGTGCTGGAACCGCAAGCAGCACTAGGAGCCAACTCCCTGCCAGCTGCAGAGGCTCCCCTCCCCTTTCCTTGAGCCTAAGGGGACGGACACAGCCTGCTAGATGTTCAGTGCACGCTGCTTCACGGCCTCGGCAAAGGAGGCACTTTTCTTTTAACTTTTCCCCCTTCCACCACCCCACTGGCCATCTGATTTTGTTACCGATGTGTTCTATCACTCTCTTTAATCCTCTCCCTCAAAGAAGCCACCCTTGGGTGCAGCCAAGGCTGAACTCCCTGCACCAAACCTTCTATTAATAGAGGGATGCACAGCATTATATACATTCCTACAGCTGCACTGTGGTCCAGGCAAGAAAAGTATCATGTAGGAGCCAGGACAGACCCAATATAAACCAGGGTGATGTTGAGCTTCAAAAATTTGTCAGCATGCAGCAGAGCCAGTGTCTGCACCAGTGACTCCCACTGTCAGAGTAACTCCAGTGAAATTAGCTGCTATAAGGTTTAATAAAAAGGCACAAGCCATGCTGCGTCATGTTTTAACTTCCTTTGCATGTGAGCAAAAAAAAAATTGTACCAACTTCTTCCTAACACTGTAATGAACTGCATTTACCAACACTTCAACAGTGTCAGATTTGAACATCCGTGCCCTGGTGAAACAGTAGTTTACCATTTACTTCAATGGAATTAACACGCAACTAAGACAAAATAATGAGAAAATGGGAGATGGCCTGTGGACACTCATACCAAGTAGTAATTTTCTCATGATGACTTTTTTTACTTAATTAAAGTAAAAGTTTTAAAAAACAGAAGTGTCAAAAATTTGCTAGACAGAATCACAGAGAAACATCTGAAGATCAGCTTAAATAACAATGAACAGTTTAATAGTTAGGGCAAACACACTGGCGGGGTGGGGGAAACCTGACCAGAACAGTCCTCTACAGCTACCAAAATTAGAAGCTGCACAACATCCAGAATAATGGTGGCTATTTGTGCACACCAACTCAAGTGATCCTTCTGGTATTCTTTCAAGGTAAGAAATAAAAAGATCTTCCTACCTTCTAAGACATCTTTCAAATATGGAAGCCAAGTACTTCTAGAATTTTAAAATTAATAAGAGTTAAAAAATAAAACTATGTGTCTACCCTAAATGGTGTTAAAAAACACCACCATTTCATGAGTAACGTAAGGAGAAATACATCTCCAGGGATTTCTCTACCCTATAGGAATCCACTGATCACAACAGGGCTCACAGCTGAATCTGGGTTGCAGTCCCTTGCCCTTATCTACATTTGCAGGTTAAAGTATGTTCAGCATGCAGACATGACTGCCAACACACTGAGCAGCACCCAGCACTATGAGAGAGCCAGCATATAAACAAATCCTGCTTCTTAGGATCAGGGAGGCGTGCTAATATCCTATTCTGGCTCAGCCCCTTTTCCCTCCAGCATGCCCTTTTACAAGCAGCTTTCCTCTACACTCAACTTTGCATTTACCCACTTTCTATTCTGGCAGCCAAGATATTCAACACCATGTGACACAGCACACAGTTTCACATGAGAGCATCACTCCCTGTGTTCATTCACCAACCAGTATTTTTATCCGGCTGCTCTGGATTCCCAGTTTCCTCACACAATGAGTTCCCTGATGTGAGCTGACCACTTCTAGGCCAGCATTGGACTCGTGCTGCTCTTCAGATGTTTCCCAGCTCTCTTTTCCGAACAGAAACTTCAGAAAGCACGTAATGTGCAGTTCTGTTCTGCTTTTGCAAGACAACCCACTGATTCTACTTCTCCATTTGTTCAGTAAAAGAATGCATTCACCAGCTTTTGCTTGCATACCCTCTCGTCTGCCTTACCGAATTGCATTGTACCACAGCATATTTCTGGTCATAGCATTTAGGAGAGCTGGACTTCATCATCATCAGCTGTCTCATGGAATTGCTCCTGCAGTGAAAATGCTGCCAGCAAGAGATTAGGAGTTGGTTCCTAGTTTCTATCAGCAAGACATTGAGCAAACAGCTTGAGAGCAGAACAGAGCAGAGCAGGAGAGTCAGCTGAATTGGCAATGTCATAGCACTGCCCCTTGTCACCTCCATCTTTGGCTGTAACAAGTTTTGTAGCATTAACCGTGTTAGTACTCAGTAACTCCAGAGCAATTTCTGCCCAAACTTTCCTTGCTGATACAATCTCAGTGACTAATAAAGGAAGTATTGGGTCCAAAATATAGTATGCAAAAAGCAGAGCTCAAGAAGGTCCATGGACATGTCTATGCTGGAGTGCTCTCCATCCCTCTCAACAACTGTGTATGATGCAACAACATGAGAATTATCCATCTTCATTAAAAGAGCACAATGTTTCTTATTTTGAAATGCTAACAAGGAACGAGGCTATGTGCACATCAACAGTTATGCCAGAGAGAAAAAGTAGTCTATAACCTCACAATGCTTAATGAAGATGACTTGCCATTCATCCTTCAAGTTGCTTTCAGTAATAGCAGTGTCAGCTACCAGGAAGAAGCTTCCTCTCCCCACCATGAACCCGAAGTTTTGGCTCACAGTAAAATTAACTGCAAACATCTAGTTTTCAAACATCTTCACTCCTGCAAGTTTGTAGCATCACTAACACCATCTTCCCACAAAAAGCTTGTCACATGTAGACACAGTGTGCTTCAGAATAAGGAAGCCAGGACTATTCCCTACTGTATCAGGAGAGAACAGATGGAAAGTGAATTCCTAAACTTGATTAGATAGGCATTTGCAAAAACAGGAATGACACCTAAGAGTCTTTTTCTGGTTGTTTTCTTTTTTTTTTCCTTTCAGCATTCCGTTCAGTGTACTTTTACATGGTCACACTACTGCTCCAAAAACAACCTAATAATGTGCTAGTCTTTTCTACCGGTGCTAATGACTGAAATAATCTCCATACATTTAAAATCTCCATTCATTTCTCTTTTTTTTTTTTACTATTTTATCTCCCTAAATCCAGTGTGCAGAACTGCCTTGAAGAACAGTAACTGGGCAATAAACATGCCATATTCTAAGTAGCTGGTATCATTTTCACCCAAAACCCACTTCCTCTTGTCTTGACTTAAATGGGGCTGCTCATGCACATTGTCTAAAATGATTTAAAATTGGAATATAGGTCCAGGTCCCTGGCAGCGTCCCACTACACACTGAAGAATGTGGATATGCTGGGAATGAGGGAAACCTGGTGACCAGCCTGCCTGAATTGCCAGCTGCATGTGACAGGTATCTTCAAGTTACCCAGAGTCCAGAAGACCGTTTCTATGGCATTTAAGTCGTCCACTCCATGTCAGTGAAGCCAGGCAACACCAAGAATCAACGCATTTTCCACCCATGAGTGTTTTCAGAAACAAGACCTCACAATGGTAAAACAAGAGGCAGATGATCACAGATCCTAATGGTCAGAGACTCCTAACATTTTTCCTTCCAGGGCCTGGGTTCTTCTGTTGTTGTGCCTATTACCGATCTGTGACCTGTTCAAAATAGTAGCTTTCCATGGCAGTGTTCAATCTCTTTCAGCAAAACTTGGGCAGGTTGTTTTGAAGAACAAGGTAGGCTGTGAACAGCTTTTGGTTTGCTTTGTTTGGAGGTTTTACAAAAGCGCATAACCCTGGGGAACAGAACTGCTTTTGTTGTCCTTGTGAAAATATGCCCAGGATTTTCAGTTACAAAGCTTAATTTATTATTGTATCACTGTCTGGACAGGCTCTGTAGAAGGTTAAAAAACCTCATCTCCCCTGAATCTATTAATGGCAACGGGCATCTATTGGTTTTGGTCACCAGGTCAGCTCAGTGACATAGGCAGCGAGTGACTTTCACGAAGCAATGTCTACTTATTTCTTGTATCTTACAAAAATATAGCAAAACCAAATCTTGTAACTGGAGGCAATACCACACTGAACCAAATGTGGTCAGAAAGCCTCATCATGTTCATTAAGAGGCAGCCTTTTACCACACTCAAACTGCACAACTATCCTGGCTGAGAAATGATGTTGGAATGAGGCTAAGAAAGGAGATAATGGCAACATCATCACCAGCTCCCTCCTCCTCTCCTCGGGAAGATACCCAGACACGAGAGGCCGCATAAATGTCTCTTTGTTGCTATGAGAAAGGAAAATTTAAAAATACTTTAGCTCTTGGTACAGCATACTGCACTAAGCCTCCTGGAGGAGGAGAAGAGTAAATATAAAGGGTATGCTCTGGCTACAGTGAAATCCAGGAGAGAAATTTTTTATTTCATGCACTTTTTTTTTTAAAGCCACACATTTTACTTTAAGCTTGTTCCACTGTATTTGCCAAAGGAAAGAGAAGAAAGTCAGTATAGCATCTGGAGAAGTTTCTCCCCAGGAAATCCTCACATCTCCTCTGCTTACACTGCTGACGTTGCTCAGAGCTGTCAGGTGACCTTTACAAGCGCAGTTTCACATTTGACAGACACTCTTCACCACTAAAGTTACCAGAGAAACTCCCCAGCTCTGTGAGGTTTCTCATTTTCCCTATTGGCTGTGCAGCGTTTCGGCTTTCTGCTAATTATATCGACACTCAGATACATCAACACTCAGTTACAAACTCACCAAAATAGACAGTGTCCTGAGGCCGCAGCTGCAGGGAAGCAGACTTCTTTAAATAATCCAGGTAGAGAGGCCAAGGGGGTCAGAAAGCGCCCCTGGGTCACCTCCCACTGCTAATGGGCATTGCAGACAACCTTACCGGGGCCAGCTCATGTCTTTAATTAGGGTGCAGGACCCAGGGCTTCAAAGGGACACAGAATGACCAGGGGGCGTAATGCCGTGAAGGAGATGCAATGCCACAGCCCATTGTCAATGGGACAAAGGGCCCTATTATTGCTCGAAAGACCGGGGCAGTTCTTACCGTAATTAGGAGACAAAGATGCACGATTTAGGATTTTACATAATCAAGAGATACTCTCCCAAGCGGGAGCCCCTCTCACACAATCAGTGGATTAAGTATTGTTTATACTGCTGCAAATAAACAATGAGGTGCTCCCTGCTTAGGGTTTTACATGAAAAAAGCAGTTCTGGGCAAGACAATGGGGAGTGTCTTTTCATCTGACTTTGAACAGCTAACCCTATGATTTAAAGTTGTTCATTTGACAGTATCTGGAAGGGCGATGGCCCACCCTGTAAATTAGCTGCTCACATACTGATCCCGGAGCTGCCAGACAGCCTTACCTTTTCTGCTACTTAGCAGAGGGTGGCCGGGACAGACAAACCCAGACAGCTCTGGGGGCAAGAGGCTGTATTTACACAGCAGCACTAAAATGGCAGGATTAAAGGACCACAAGGAAGCCAGGAAGAAGCTCCTGCCCACCCTGGCTCCTTGCCACTGCCATGGATACATCCCTGAAGGGAGGCTAGTCCCACCATCAAGGCAGTGCACACTGGTGCACTGCTTCAGAGCCAGTTTGCTACCCTTTTTATCGGAGCTAGGGGAGCAAAAAGGAATTGGATGTTTGACCTCTGCCCTTACAACAAAAGGCCTTGACTAGGCAGATTGATCTAGGCAGATTGAGCATCATTTACTTTTGATTGTGACAAAATGTGGTCTACGTGGTTGGCTACTGCCTACTGCAGAAGCTCCAAACGAACCACCAATCCCAGAGTGTCTGACTCTGGGATACACATCCCATACCTTCCTCACAGGTCCTCACCAAGTGACTCTGCTTTTACAATATGGCAATAAAAGGAGACCGGGCGTGTTACACTCCCTGTTCTTTGCTCACAACAGTTACTGTGCTTTTTTGTTTGTCTGAACTTTAACAAGTGTTATTTCCCCTTGTCTTCTACAATAAGGCAACAACAGGATTTGATGAAAGCCTTCTAACATTCTTCAGTTTGCTTCCCTGCCACAAGTCCACCCATATATATACACAGGTCTCCTGCTCTAGCAAAATATTCTCTTTTCTTCTTCTCTTTCATTCAAAAAAATACCCTTAAGCCTCACCAAAAGGACTTCAATCTCTCAGGACCGAGAATGGCACGCTACATTCTCTATGTTTTGTTGAATCCCACAAACAGTATTGCAGAACCCTGGGAACCAGGGGATTACAGCCCCTGCTGGCCAAGGATTTTAACCCATTTTGTTTGGGATGAAAGAGTCACCTTAACAGCAGTCCAAACTGCTCTGCTTAGTAGAGGGTTTTCTGTTAGGTAGGGCCAGGCAGACAGTGTCATTTGACCCGTCTAGACTAGGACAAAAGGTGTGGTTTAAACCAGATGGGCATAAGTTGCACCTTAATATATTAAGTGTCCAGAGAGGACCACATCTTCTTTGTCCTGTTTTCACTGACACGTCTTAAATGGCTGAGGGAAATACCTGAAAAAAACCCCCTTAGTATCGCCTAGACAATTCTGTAATGATAAGCATCCCAGCACCACTCTTAAATCACACCAACGGAGCTTGACAATTTTGACTTTGATTTAGAGACACATTCTAGTCTTTGCTGCTCAACAGAATCAAGGGTAGCAAAATTCATTTCAGGAGAATATTATCTCAAAGTAAGTCTAATACTAGAGCAAGAGCTGCATAAAGAGGAACAGCATGTTTACACAGCCACGGTGTCTTGCTGCCTTGCCACAGGAGACAGCAAAACTGCCAAGCTAGAAGGATATCTATTCCATTTTATCTTATATCCATCATTCAAAGCAGAAAAATCCACCTGTCCACTCAGGTCCATGGAATAAAACTTTGCAAAGAGGTCATATCTTCAGAGAAACTTCAAAATGAGGGTAATGCCAGGATAAACCTAATATGCCAGCCACTTTCTCTAAAGCATGAAGTATAAGGCAAAATTGTTCCAGACTCCATTCTGTGGGGGTTGCAGAGCTCTTATTGGAGAACAACTGTTTCAGCTTTGATCTATAATGAAAATTTACCTAATTTACTTCAGAAACAGCAAAAGTGCATTTAATTAACTACCATTGAACAGTCCAAGCTTTAAACTCCTTTCCCCAGTAACTGCAACATTAACAATACCTTTAAAAAGTATGTTACATGTATTTACCAAGGCTTTCTAATTAAAAATTTCTAATTTAATAGAATGGGATGCCTCTGCTCCATGCCCTTCTATTAAGAACCTGTATCCAGGAGCTAGTGTTGACACTTCAAGATGCTGAATTCTTTACCCTTCCAAAAAGATCACTAGAGTCCAATGTCCCAAAATAAGTTTAAAATATTGACAATCTTCTGCAAACGGACAATCTCCTTTCCTAAAGTAGCAGCTTTTCTACATGCTTCAACTAGACTTGCAAAATTCGTTTTATATCTTAATGTATCTGGCTCTACATTTTGCTATGGTAAAAAACAGGAAATAAAACAGTTTCAGGAGTCCCAGAGGCAATTACTCGAATCAAAACACAACATTCAAGCACCTTCCCAAACAATTAATAAATAATTTTTCCTTGTTAAGAAAAGCTCATTTAAGCCAAAATCCACATCATTCCCTAACCTTAAAAGGCAGAAAAGCATAAAACTTTTTATTGCAAGTCTGAAACCAGAAACTCACTCACTCCAATGACTGAAAAACCCTTGCTCTCCAGCTGATGCCTTCTCCACAAACAGAATAATCTCAAAGGATGATTCCCGAATACTATCAAGTTTTTTTATCAAGTTTTAAGCATTTTCAGTTTATCTTGCTAAAATTTTGCAATGTTGGCATTTTACTGTTTTATGTAACAGTGATGGGTTTTAATGGGAAGAAGAGGGGCTTTAATTTTTTCTAAAAACATTTCCAGCTATTAACTGGCAAGATTTCCTGTATTTGCAAAAAATAACAGAATTAAGCCTTACAGCACCCTGGTGATATAAGATGAGGCAAAGCATTTAAAAACCTGCTCAAAACCACGAAGCAGGGCAGTTAACAGCACAGGGGGCTGAAGGGCTCCTGCCCCTCCCCAGCAGGCTTCTTCAGGCCATCTGATGATGAGGGACACTCTGGATACTATCTCTTACCTCAGTGAATTATCTGGATGTGTCTCCATGTGGGACTCCAGCCCATACTTGCAAAAAAAGTCTTTGAAACACACTGGACAATGATAAACTTCATCGTCAGCCCTCTTATCCCCTTCACCGGAATGGCCATCCTCGACAACCTTCAGAAAAAGGGAAAAAAAAAGCTCACTAGACCAACTTGTAAGCAATAAACCAAACTTGCAATCCATCCAAAATCTTTCTCTTACAAAAAACTGCAGGCTTCATGTGTAACCTTGCTGCAAGCAAACATAAAGGACTCATTCGTCAGGAGAGAGGGTAAGCAACAGAGCCTCGGCCCATGTGTAAGAACATGCATGACAGAAAAAGAGGCTAAGTAGGAGATAAACTGTGCTGCTGAGTCACAGATCTCTCAGTCCTAATGAGGAACTGTGATTTGAAGAACTTATAAACCCATGTGTTTATATACCACTGACCTAGCATTCCTCTCCCTTCAGAAAGCCAGGGGAGCTGTCATTCTAAATTATTTATGCAACTGAGATATGGCCAACTGCTAAGTCAAGTGGTTCAGGGAGAAGCAATGAACTTCTGCATTTTTTCTAGACTTCTCTTCTGATTAGAGGGAGAAAAGCATGCACAGAGCGAGGGATACTGTGCTAAATGGAACTGCCACTAGCTGGCCATTTAGAGATAGTAAGTGGAAAGAGTTGAGTTAAATTTGGCAGACACCATACATTTTGTTCATTTTGTTAAAATATTTCATAAACAAAACCCTAATGGAAATGTCTAGCCTTCAAATAAATATTTTCTGGTCACTCTTGCAATTCCAATAAGGCAGGATTATGCTTCTGTGAAAGGGAAATGTACTGTAGATTTTTTCCTCCAGATCTAGATAAAAGTAGACTTTAGCTACTGCTGTTTTTGAAGTAAACATTGTTTTTTTAAAAAGTTTAAATCACCATTCTCCAAGAATACTACAAAATAAATGAGAGGGGAAAAAAAAGCTAGAGGAAAAGCTGCAGAAGCAAAAGAATAGTACATCCTCTTGTCATCCAACAATAATTATTTATAAATCCTAATCAAATTCAAACATTTAAACAATAAAGTATTTTAAAAATGGAATTATTTCAATCTCTGAAATTAGAAATTAATTTTCAGTCTTAGACAACTGTGCTGGCTACACAGGATAAACATGCAACTTATATGCAGAGCTGTAACATGTCTGTGCTGACTGCACAAACCAAACAGCTGACAATTTAGGAGGTAACCAGGAACATCATTTGTTTCATGCCCTGTAAAGAACCTTTTTTGCAGGTGTCCTCTCCTCTCTGTCCAGATCAACATCGTGACTGAACTTCCGTTTCGAAGACGATCGCCTGCGCTTCAGCGGCGAGGGGGGAGTGGTGCTCGCTGTGCTGTTTGGATCCTTCTCATGAATCTTCATGTGCCTGAGCAGGAGGGGGAAGAAGACACTGTCAGCAGCCAAATCCAGGGCAGGAAGTCAAATGTAAATTTTAATGCCAACACCACTTCTAAGGTTTGCCTTTAAAGGATACCATCAGAGATCTCATAAATCGACCTGAACTTCTCCAAAACAGCTGAGGCATGATCCAGCACGGGCCCTTCACAGTGCCTAGGCCTGTGAGGAAGCAGCAGGAAGCCCACAGGTTTTCCCCCATGTCCCAACTCACAGTATGACACTTGCCCTGCTAATATCTACTTCCATGAGCACCATGCCCATTCCCATCGTCCACGAGGTCCTGGTTCTGCTTAAACCTGCTCAGCAATCCACACACCCAGCCTCCCTGTCTTGTGGCAGTCTAGTAAGCAAAAGCCTGCAGCTTGGAATCCACTTCTTTCAGTACAAAAAAGGCACCTCATCTTCAACTGGCTCTCTGTCTAGAGTTTGAGACTGTACCTCAAATAGATCTGCCTATGTTAAATACATTTGTTTCCTTCTTGTCCTTAACACAATGGTGGACCCCAATACTGAATTTCAAGCGCAGCTTTGAAGCCAGGATTATCTGGTCCCACTGTTAGGTATGGCCTGCAAAACTGTACTGCCAAGGCATGTTCACAAACCTGCTTTCCCCGGAAAACAACTATTTCTTGTCACAAAGACACGGGAAAAGGGAAAGGGACAGAACTACTCCGGAAGCAATCTCATTAACATCTGTTTACCTGATCCACTTGCCTCTTGGTTTTCTGTATTTGCAACCTGAGGAAGACACTGTTGTCTGGCTCCCTTCGGTTAGACTGAAGGTATTGCTGCTATGCTTCTTTTTCTGACAACTCAGAGCTCAAATTTAAATTTTCTTTTTTTCTTCCTTTTCTTTAAAGGTAGGGCCTTTAACTTTCGATTTATATTGCTATTGAAAAAAAAGCCCAAATGCATGCTTCTAGATACAATGGAAATTTTTTTGTTTCTAATAGGTAGATATGTGAGTGCAGGAGGGAGCTGTCATTTGTCCATATGACTGACTTCAAAGAAACTCAATGGAGACAATGTTTATGGCACTTGGGCAAATCTTTCAGAAGTCACATCCACAATTCGGCTCAGGACAGTGCCATATCACATAGCTGCACACTATCATGTTCTAACATGAGAGAATGTTGTAACCAGAAAAGTCTTGCATGTCCTCATAAGTGCTTTGGTGTTATGACATAAAATCTGTTTTAGGTTTGGATGCCAAGGGCATGATGCTTCAAGATAACACACTGGACCAAGCTGATCCACAGCAGACCCCACTGGAGCTAGGAAGACTGTCTCATCACACAATGCTTTTTTTAACGTTTCCTTTCACAATTTCAGAAGCTTTGAAAAAATGAAGGCATCTAAATCACTGTCTCAAACTATAGCCTGGCTCGAACTGCAGTATGTTGTACAGGAACAGCTTCAAGCCAAAGTACCACAGGTACCAGAAAAGATGCAAGATTAAAATAACTGTTCAGCTACTGCCTGCATTCAGCATCCATCAAGGCTGGGGCTGCTTGGACAATCAGGTCCACAAGGAAAAAAACCTGTCACTTCCTCACATCCCCAGTAACTCTCAGTGGTTGCACAAATGGTGGACAGACAATTATGATACCTGTCAGTCACATCTATGTGCAGATATGCCCAGCAGATTGGACACAGAATCATCGAAATGATGCTGAAATTATCTGACCTCTTTCCCTGCTGATCACCCATTTGGGAGGAGAAGAAATGCTGAAGGTCTGAGTGTTTGGCTCTCTCCAAGTTTGACAGAAGCCAGAGAAAACTCAGAATGCTGACACTGCATATGGAGTGCTGTGCACTCCCCTGCCTTGGCCCTCTGGTAGCTCTGGCACCGCAGGCACCAAAAGCAACTGATTTATCCACATCCATTTATCCACAGTGCTACCTTGTCTCACAAAATCTGCAGAAAGGCATCTGTAGATACTCTACTGCTTTGTTTTCTTTAACCTTGGGTTTTTCCCCTGTAACACTGATCTAACTTAGTGTTCTAGCTAGAGCTTCTTTCATGGGTGATAAAACAACAGAATATGCTGCAGTTGTCTGTGTTCACACAAGAACACAGGAGAAGAAACCAGTTATTTGCTCAAGGTCCATAATGATAGAAAATAAAATTCAGAAAGCGTCTCAGAACAAAAAATCAAAATATTCAACTGCACAGGCAAAGCAAAACCTGGAAGGTGGATTGTTTGTCTATGTTTTTATTATGTCTTTTTGGTAAAGACTACTTTCCAGTTTCAATGATCTTTTGAAAGTAAGGACAGAGGCTTTTGCTGTGTCTGTCTGTCCCTGCACCCCAGGCACTGACACACTGTGCCTGACTGCTTAAACCTCTGGCAGCTCGGCTGAAACACAGCTAACTCTACCTGGCCAGTTACTTTTCAGATAGCTATAGAGCAAAATCAGTCAAGCTAAATCACATTCATCCAGAAAACAAACAACAAAAACACTGCTATGCATTGAGAGTGGGACATTTTCTTCCCAGTTTCTTTTAAAGTCTCTTTCCAACCATTAACAAGTATGCACAACTGTTTAGCAGCTACCTATGCAAAACAGCTTCCTCAGGGCTAAGTTCTTTCCTCCTGATGTTTTTCCACCTGTTGAACTCTGCTTGTTTTGATGGAGCTGGCTCCTACTTGAGAGGGGTGTGATGGCACATTCACAGCACACCAACAGGAAAAACCCCTGGGACCTCCAGGTTAGTGCCAGCCCAACCTAGCACCTCTGCCTGGCATGACCTAATGCATGCAAACACACTGGCTCCTGCAAGTCCCCAAAGCAGTTCAGTTGTGCTTGCAGTGTGAAGGGTGCCAGTAAGGCAGGGCTTGCTAACATGCATACAGCACCCCAGTGATGGGGGCTTTGCTATGTCCGGTGTCACTCACTGGCTGCCCCAACTGCTTGCAGTTCTCATTCCTGCAACATGTGTGCTTTTGCCATGTCCTAAAATTCACAGCAGAATCCATACCATGGGACAAGGAATGTGGTGATCCCTTCATGTTTTAGTTTCACATATTTAAAAGGAAGCAGCCTAAGCTATTGAGCTATAAACAGGAAGACACCCTGACTGCACCTCTGACTTTTACTGTGTAGGTCAAACATCACAGCCGCTGAGAGAGCTCTATGCATGTGACCATTAAGGAAAAAAGGGGAAAACTCTGAAATCAAAGTGGCAGGTTTCAGAGTTCTCAAGGAGAGTCACAACCTGCCCCCATTACAGCCAGCAGGTTGTTCCTTTGGCAGGTTAAGCAAGTTTCACTGCATCAAATTAAGGGTGGAGAGGAAAAAGATTACTAGAGCCTCAGCCCAAGATAAGCGGGAAGATAAGGCCAAGAAGTACAAAGAATAGACACAATCTTCATCTTTCTCTTGTACTTTGCAACATGGATGTCATTCTGCCTCCAGACAACACTTATCACCCAACATGGGTTGAACTTCAGCAGATGCCAAGTCACATCCACATCCACGACCTTTTTTTAAACACTCCCTTCACTGAGGCTTCTTCTACTTAAAGTTTCCTAACCATAATTAAGGGGGGGGAAAGTATTTGTGTTGCCTTACTCCTTTAGAAGAGTTTGCCTTGATTAGATCTTACATGTAACACTGAAAATGTTCAACTTCACTGCTTAGCCTGCCAAGATACAAGAAGAACAGGAACAAAGCTGTGTTTAGAAGTTATTTTCCCTTTGTGACTATAACAACATATTTTGGCCTGACAACACTGGCATACTTAGAATGCAAAAGACAGGCTCATAAGGCAGGCAGGCTTTCAGCATCTTACAGTGATAAAGAAGAATGATATGACATTCATCAGTTCCAAAAACTAAACATTCAACACTTTAAGTGAGAATGTAGTTAAAAGAAAAAGAAGGGGCAAAGTAAGGACATAGTAAGGACATGCACAGAAATGCTCATATTCAGTTGCAGATGTAAGTTACAGTAACATGTACCAGCAGCTTTAAAATGACCACTACTGCAGCTCAGAAGACAGCCAGAATCACAGGGGATGAAACTTGCATTTCTTTTTCTAAATTAAATCAGTGAACTGTGGCTCTGAGCCAATCTACAGAGCAACCAAAGTACAGCAGACAAGTTCAGGAAGGTAGAGAGCCCTGAAATCTGCACCTCATAGCCTCCCCAGCATGCATACAAGTACACTTAACGCTTGGGACAGTGCTGAGGATGGAACACTGAAATTCAACTATGATACACAGGATGACAGGAAGAAGATAAAAACTTGAGCATAATCTTAGGGAGGACTCATGTGCACTAAGTGCTAGCTAGCCTTGATTAACCTCTCAAAGAAAGTGGTGGAACTCTATTTAAAATTAGACCAGAGAAAGAGCCAGAAAAATTTGCAAAAAAATAAATATAAAATGAAACAAAAGTATTTTCCAAACATGGTCTGATCCACCTCTGAACTAAACTCTTAATGTTTAAGAACTGCTATGCAAAAAAAAAAAAAAACAACACCCTGCTATATATTGTGCTTTTTGCAGCACAGTTGTTAGAGAAAAAGCTCTCATAATCTCTTTCCTCCTCCTCACACAAAGAATTTCACAGGTGAGCCAAGAGGATCCAACTATGCTAGGACTGTGTGCCAGTCAACCCTCCCAACAAAATCACATTTTTTCAAGAGCTTGACTGCCTTTGATTCCTTCCCCCCCTCCCCTGAGAATCACCTTCTGCTTCCTCTCTTCTGCCACAACTTTCCTCTCCCCTCTCAGGATCACATGAGCAGGATGACTAAGATGATACTGCACAAGAATTCCCCTGGCTTTTTTTTTTTTTCTTTTCCAAGACAAATGGACAGAAAAATTTCCAGCCCCACACTGTAATGCAGAGGAGGGTGACTACTTTACTAGAGCAGCAGCAAGCTACTTCACATTAAAGAAGAGACTTCTGTAGTAATAGGCAAATGCAGAACTCAAGTACCTTTTTCTCTTGTGGATGGTGTTTGGAACAGCGTCTATGGGAGGTGACTCATGGGGAGGGCAGGGGAGCACTTCCTGCTGAAGTGACATGCAGCTCCTGCTGGTCACATCCCAGTCTTAACAACATCTCTAAAAAACGTTGATGTATTTTCTTAATGCCAAGGGGATTTGCGTATTGATCGTATAAGGTTTCTGGAGGTCTCAAAACAGGGCAGCCTACAGCTTCAATGCCAAAACCAGAACGTGGGCAGGTTTTGACTGGCTGGCTTAAAGCTAAAATGAGCAGCCAAAGCATCCTGAAGGAGGCAAATGCAAGATGCAGCTGCTCCTGGCTCTGAGTCCCAATGAATCATGAACAAAACCAGGAGCTTCTGCTTTGCATGCAGATAACCTGATCAGCACCACTTTGGCTCTTGGATAGAAATCATCCCTCAGCATGCGTGGGAATCTGTCACGTCTTAATTCTAGGGAGAAAAAAGTACACTGTAGCTGCATCTTGAGTTTCCATGACTCCTGATGTGCTTCAGGTCCCAAAGAAAAAGCCTGTCCGGCGTGGAGGCCCGGCCTAAAGGAAGGTATGGAACAAAAGGGTGCATTTGCAGCCTCTGAGCAGGGTTCAGGGTTAAGCCTCTCCCTTAGAACTATAGCAGCACAAGCACTGCTGGCTTTCAGTCAAGAGAAGTTTATGCCAGGTAGGTCTGATTAGAAGGAGCAGCATGTCCAGAGGGGGAGCAGCAAGCAATTTCATTGAGGCCTGGTTGGGAAAGTCCCAACATCTAAATCAAGATTAATTATTGAGCACAGAATCTAGTGTATGTATAAACACCCTCCTCCTCCCTCATGTCTGTGGAAACACAGTGGGGAGGCCAATGAATCCAGGCATTATCAGTCCAGAGAGATCATCTGACATTATCGGATTCTGGCTTCATATCCCACATATCATTATAAGTTTCTCCACTTTACCACTAGATGTACCCTATACTCTACTGTATTGCACATGATTATTCCTCATCTCCCTCGTGATTTCTAGGCAGTTTGGTATCAAAAAAAAGTGGAAAATCCTCATACATCTGATGCTTATCTGAAGACAAGGAAGCCACACATCCAATCATTCAAGTCAAAGACAAAGAACAAAAATCAGTGCTTTCCATCCTTCTGCTTATTCACAATACACTTTGTTTTTCGCCTTGCAACAAAACGAATTGATCAAGTTCCCAAGCTAGTCTGGGAAGGACTGAGCTGGTCAGTTCAATTTACCTGATTCAACTGCTTTATGTCTTTCACTGTTTTGCATCTCAAGATCTTTCACATACATTGTTCCTCCCAAATAACAATAAATAAACTCCAAAGACCCATAAAATCCCTTTCCAATACTTAAAAAAAAAAATTAAATTCTATCCTTCAGAACATGACCAAACATCTCTGATTAGAAAAAAATAGTCTACTTTGCTAAATCTTCGACTTAGTGCCATGGTATCAGAACAAACAGGTGTGCAGGATGCATCCAAGACACGGTGAAATTTGGACCATGATGTACTTCAGGCCTCATGAAATGGAAAATGTCTCATAAAGAAAGAGAAGACAGCCTTAAAATTACACTCCTTTCAGATATTTTTCTGTTACATTATCTTTGTCATTGTTTTTGTTTCATTCTTCTTAAAAAATGATACTTCAGCCCAAGTTGTCTGGAAATGTAGGAAAACACAGGGAACTTCTCTTCAAAGCTCCTGCCATTTGAGACATACAGGAAGTAAATCCTCAACAAAGAGAAAGTGAAGCAGCAGTATTTTTAGGAACAATCATTTAATACCCTGCTGCTAAGTCCCTCTTTAAGAGTCTTGTGAATATGCCCAAAACTTAAGTTAAAAGTGCAGTAACATTATGTCCTTGGTTTGAAGAGTTTAGTCAGTTGTTTGTTTGTTAAAACATGTACATAATCTGCACTGACAATGCATTTCCAGTGTCATTACCAACATCACCCACTTAAGAGAGCAATCTGTTCAGCCCTTGCCAACTGTCATCACAGGAACCAAAAAGATGCAGGTAATTTTGCAAATCAGATATCTGTACTAGGACAAGTTTCTGTTTGTCTTCTCTTTTTCGCTTAATATTTGTACCCTCAAAAAAAACCAAAAATGGCCCAAAAAGTCCTCAGACGCACACATAATTTGCAGCAAGTCACGAGACAAATACTAAAATCCCAATCACCAGGAAACTCCCTCTTACAACTGCAGAGCTATCTCAAATTGAAAGCATCCCCTCATACTCTAGTGGTAACCAGCATTGAACCCTAGCATGACAGACAAAAGGAAGCTGAGCAGCAGGAGGTCTCTATGGCTATGCTGGTAGGAAAGTCTTTGCAATGCACGCAGGGAACGGGTAGGATGGGGTGAACAGGTCTTAGGAAGGACCCCAGACTGGGATGCCCTGACTCATTTCAGCCCGCAAGCAGGCCCAGCATGAGATCACTCTGCTAGCACTGCCCATGGCAGCCAGGCTCTGACATCCTGCTGGCATGGCAGTGCACCTCATTATTCTCATGGAGCCTCCAGTGCTTCTTCATGCTGTCCCAGTGCTTCTTCACACTGCCTGCCAAAGCTAACATGGCCCTAGGGAGCCTCCCCACACACCAGCAGCAGTCAGCCCCTCGGCATCCTGCAGGTGCCACACAGACATGCCCTCAGCATCCTCCCCAGCTCAGAGCGGCTGCTGCAGTGCCTGGCTCCCGGCGTAGTGAGATTCTCCCAGCAAACAGCATTGTTGGGATGACGGAAGTGCCATTATTCAGATCCACCAAGACTGGCTGGGTGTGCTAAGGCTGAAAAAGCCACCAGAGATTAAATCTGAATGACAGATTTCAAATCTCTTCTCAGTGCTACCTGGCCAGTCTGCAAAGTTAGCCAGTGCCACGTAGCTGCCAATAAATACATGGTATCTAAGGATATACAATACACACACATGCATACAGAGTATTCTGTATTTTTATCCTAGAGAAAAATTTTGCTATGCTGTGAATAAAGGCAAGTTATAAGCATGGGTGAGAGGAAAGATAATGCTCTACAAATCCAAGTACAGGGGGTACCACTTCTGAATAATTATGCTGTATGCACATTTAAGCAGCTACTTGCTACGCAGACTCAGCAAGTTCAAACAGGCTGAAATTGATACAACTGCATTCCCAGCTTGTCTCAAAGTTACTCTTATTCCCTAACAGAAGTGTTGTCAGAACACCTCAAAGGAAAAAAAAGGAGACAAATATTTGCCTGATGATGCTGTGACAGGGAAGTGATTCAAACCATGCCTCCAAAGCAAAGCTTCCCAAAAGACTGCAGAAGAAAGCAGTTTGCATCAACACTGGCATAAGGGAGGGCAAAATAGAAGGAAATGCAGCGTGAGCTTCCTAACACTTCATCAAGCTGTTACACACAGTTTACATTATGTTCACAGTAGACCTAAATTAACAATGCCAAATACTGCAAGTAGACTTCCAAGCTATAAGAAACTTCTATATGGGACAAGATCCTCCTTTATTAAACAAGATCCTTCTCAGGCCACCATACTTCCTTAAGCTTGGAGAAAAAAATTGTATTAACAACAGTTAAATTAGTCACAAGTAGTATTTTTTCAAGTGTACCAAAAATCTGGCCTGGGCCATTCTGAACTGTTTCCTTCAATCTTTTTTGAGATTTGTGGTTTTCAGACATGTCTTTTAGTTACCACACTATATAGCCTTATTCAGCTACTTCACTGCTGATTTTTCAGGAAATTTTATGTTTAAAGAAAACAAATGTTATTAGAAGATAAGGACAATTAAGGCCATTTTAAATTTTAGTAATGGGGAAAAGGAGAAAGAAGGAAAGAGAAAATGAGAGGAAGTATATCGTAACAGGGAAAAAGTTTTATCCTAAAGAGCAAACACAGTCGAAGAAGTCCTATGTATGTCCTGCCTCTCCTCCAGAACCACACCCCTTTCTTAACCAAGCAAACATAAGCCCCAGCTATTTCCCAGAACCAGGCAAAGCCCTCTTGCTGTTGGTTCCTTCTCACACTCCACTGTTAAGCAATCCTAATGGCACAGCACAGAACAACTTGCTGCGTCACACAGCTCAAGAAGGAAAAAACAGACGGCCACAGCACTGCTGGGGATGCTGTGCAGATGGAGCAGAGTATCTCTCCCCGACACACACACACACAGACACACGCACGCAAGGAAGCTGCATGAGATAAGGGAAGCACATCTTCCTTAAAAGCAGGGTCTCCACATTACCGGTATCAGCAGCCACCAAGTGTCTCAAGAGGCAAGGAAGTAAAAGGTTATCACTGTGCACACACAAACTGCAAACTTCCCAGCACTGAGGACGGCATCCTAGCAAAAGCATTTTCACGTGCTCAGCCCATTTCCTCTCCTGTTCCTGAACATGTGGTCCTCCTTCCTTGCAGCACTCCCTTGCTGAGGAGAGAAGCACTAGGAAGAAGTTTCACATCTTGTTAGATGTCTGTTTAAGCAAACTGGAAACAAAAGTCCCTGCATGACCCATGTTACTTTACAGGAATTTGGGAACTTCAGCTCTTGAGTGGGATTCATTCAGTCCATGAAAAAATTGTCGCCTTATGCTCTCTCCCCTCTGTCTAAAGCTGTCAAAAAAGCTACCATTGAAGTGTCTTGGTGTGAAAAATGAGCCACACAGAAGTTGTACATCTTCTCTGCTTCAAGATATCTTTCCACATGAGTCAGCACTAGAAAGCTGACTCTGAGGATTTACAAAAAAAATCACTGAAAGTGTTTAGTGAACTTCAATCAAGAGACCAGCCTGAAGAACTATATCTACAGATACCCTCAATAAACAGAAAGCAGTATTTGCATATTGTGTGCTATTTAGCAGTTGTGTAACGGCACTACTACTTTAAAGACTGTGTCTTTGCCTAAGCTATGTACATCGTGCATATAAGCATCATGGCTTAACAATTCAAGTGAAAGGAACTGGCGAAGTCCGAATGACAAAATTCCCCTTGCTTTTTAATTTCTTCTTTTTTTTTTTAACAGCTACAGAAGCTTCCTCCAGTGCTGTCAATCTATTGTTATGGAATAGCCTATTTTTAAAAGAGGGGAGGAAAGAAAGAAGAAAAAACTTGCTGACCCTGAGGGACGAGGAAGGGGAATATGTTCTGC
Source organism: Anthoscopus minutus (assembly GCA_013399455.1). NCBI lineage: Eukaryota > Metazoa > Chordata > Aves > Passeriformes > Paridae > Anthoscopus > Anthoscopus minutus. Next base: position 100,062 of record VWYI01013298.1, read on the forward strand.
TATTTGCTGGTTCCAGCATGCTAAACTAGAACAGGTTGAGCAGGTTATATACTGGGGCGGAAAAAAGGTAAAGCTGGAAGACATACATTAAAGGTGGAGTGACAGCAATCACAAATGCAGTTTCTGATAGACTTTTTCCTCATTCTTGTGGGTACTTTGCCCAGGAATCTTTTCAGAGGATAGGAATACACATTCAAAGTGATGCAAGTATTTCTGATGTGCATGCACAACAGGCTGGACAAAGATTACTTTAACATACAAACTCTCTCATCAAATTTTCTCACCACCAGCTTTTTCTACATAGAATCAGCCAACTGAAGTACAAGCTGTAAGACAAACCACCAACCAAAAAGCGAACAAAACATGTTATTTGTTAACCTTGAGAGCTAACATGTCCACAAGAATCACATGTCAGGTTTATGGCACAGGACTAAAAGCACCTCCACTCCTCACAAAGATCACGTGGATTTTCTAGTGCTTGCCAAGTTAAGGCTTGTATTTATTTTGTAGCTCTTCAAGGTGAGAAGGGGAGGAAACATCCCTGAGAATACTAGACCTTCAGAGGAGGTGATATTCCTGAAAGGGTACTTATGTGGAAAGATCAAGGTCTTGCACTGCCATGTGCTCTGAGACTAGAGTCTAATCTGTCAAGTGGCTTGTGCTTATTTGAACTGTGACATGGGTAACAAAGCAGCACTAAGCTATGCTCAATATGCTCTGTTATACGGGAGATTTATGTTACTGCCCGTGAGCAGGGCGGCATTACCCTGACACATCAGACCACCTTCTCCTTGACACAAAGCACACCAGAAACCTAAACTCATTAAGAGTCTCCCCCTTTTTTGCCTTGCAGAAAACCAAAACTTAAGAACCCACAACCCTACAATGCACAAGATTAGACTTTGCTATTGCTTAAAGGCAACAGAGAAAAAATGCAGGACTGAAAAGCAAACTGAAGTCTTATGTTTAGGTACTGAGGAGCTCTGGAGATGCAAGTATAATGTTCCTCATTGTGTATGCTTAGGTTCTCAAGAACAATGGAGCTAATTAAGGTCTGCATATAAATCTTAACTCTGCACTTCCTTGCTTCGCTTGATTCTAATCAGATCTCAGCATTCATGTTTTTGTGTTAACTTCCTTTGCTGTTCTTTAATGATAACTGAAGGGGGATACTGTCCAACCCTACAAGCAGCCTGTAACACATCTGAAATCATGGAATCTCCTTTCAGTTGTGAGGACTCACAGTAATTATGTGGCACAGCAGGTCATCCAGAGTCTTTTACTGTTGAAGATACTGGTGGAGGGTTTATTTTCAGCGCCTTATTTGTGAGCATTGTGAATTAAATAAAAGTTTATATATAGTCATTCCAGAAGTCAATCTACTCAGCAACAGTGAGACAGATCAAAGTTTCTTCCCGGAACACTTAAAAATACTATAGACTTCTAATTCGAATCGTAGACATAGAGAAAAAGACTCTTCTTTTACTGCTGTATTGTTTTCCTTCCTTTCCTTCCTTTCCTTCCTTTCCTTCCTTCCCTTCCTTTCCTTCCTTTCCNATATTTCACTCTGCTTCCCTTCCCTTCCCTTCCCTTCCCTTCTTTACCTTTCTTCAAACCATAAGGGTCCCAGCAGAACACATATTCTGGATATTATCTGCTGACAAGATAGGCCAAAAAGCTTCCCTCCACCTCTTTCCCCATTCTTATTTACAAAACGTACTAGCAAAAAATGTAAAAAACATTTTTAACTGCAAAGAAAAGCAGAACAGCTATCACATCTCACCTGCATCCTACAACTACAGTCATCAGTTACTAGAAGCAGAAGTTAGTCCTTTGTGTTCATTATCCCTGCTGAAGAATTAGGGTATTTGCATTTGCTGAAGCTCATCTTGCACTAGCATGCTGACATGCATTAGTTAAATCATTAAATTAGTTAAATCATCCCCCCACATATAAGCAATGGATTTAAAAGCCTGTAGTACAGCCTGGTTCTAAATATTTAAGAGCACTGCCTGCCAATTACTACACTGAAATAAAAGCTCCTTAGGAGATGACCAAAGAGAAATTTCTATTGTGCAAGACAATGAGAGACGGCCTTTTCACATGTGTGAAGTGTCAATCATTTTCTGTGCGGCGAGCTCCTTGGCTATTTGTTTTTAGCTTCAAGATCTTGTACGTTCAGTTTTTCAAAGCTACACCAAATTTCCACTTGCAAGCCCCCAGAAAGCAAACCATATTGTAATAAGGCAGTTTCTCTCCTCTTCTGGGAAAGAAGAAAAGGTCTTCATCACATTTAGCTATGCTCTGCCCTCAAAACTCCCATCTTAAGTAAATGCCAGTCTGCAAGTGCTGGACTACAGAGATCCTATTTGTACTTCGAGGCTGGGCATTGTTACTGCACTGCACCCCACAAAGCACACACAATGTACTGGAAGCAGGCCAATGCCATAAATAACATGGGAGAAATTCACAGGTGGCATGCAGGGAGAAGATGGATTCAGCCAGATCTTGAGGACAGTGCCTGTTGGGTATTTGCAGAGTCACAGGTGTCCTGTGTGCATGCCTGCCCATGACACACCGACTCTTGTTAAAAGGAGCAGGGAAACTTTTGAAGAGTACACATCTCAACCCTTATGCCTTTATCAGGGTCCAACACTCATTTTCTGAGCAGTGCATTACAGTCTTCCAGACGTGCACACTCCTCAAGTGCCAGGAAAGATGGCTGGTTAAAACTTCAAAATTCACAGATTACCCGCCTGCATGTGCATTTTCTGGCTTTCTCAAGATACTCAAGTCAGCAACACACAGGTGCACACATAAAGTGTTGTTTCAGAAAGACTTGAACATCAGAATAGTACCATACCTTCATTAAAAAGACAGCTGTTTATCTCTCCACAGCATATTAAAATCAGAAGTTTGGGAAAACTATCTAGTACTGAAAGTAAGATTGAGAAATGAAAGTGCCTTTTTAATTAAAAGAAGAAATACCTTCTTTGATAGGACCCTTTGTAAGAATGCTTCAAAGCATAGCTTCTGTGATCCAGATCTTCCAATCTGAGTTTCAAAGACTTCTGCATGTGGTTGTTGCATGTGGTATTTCACACGTGCCAAAAAAAAAGAAACAAAAAAAAAATCCCCAAACTTTGAGACCTGTTCCTGAGATGGTATATAAACAGCGCACAAGTACCTAAGCAGGATGTAAATAAAAAGTCGTTCTGAACAATTTTGTCACATATGGGGCAAGGAATGGAAGAAGAGAAAGAAGCTAGATACTTGATACATCTTAGTTTCAAATGAAACACTTCAGTTAGTTTGCACTACTGGACTTATATGGACAGTCTGGAGAAAACCAGCCATGGACAATGCTCCTTCATTTACCAAACAACGGAAGCTGTGGCTGAAACACATGTATTATCCTTTTACTCTTTTCATACTTGCCACAGAGGCTTTAATAGCTTCCCACTGGAAACTGGCAGGAAGGTAATTTCTCGCCTCCCTTTTGGCATTTATACCCCATTAACATTTTCTAGTTGCATGGAGAGTATGTCTTTGGCAGGGAGGAAAATGTGACTTTAAAGTGATAGGCCTGGACTATCCTTGGTCACAGATATGGAAAAGGAACTGCTGGCAAAGTACCCTACCCCCAAAGGAAACACTTTTGGAGCAAGTGGAGGCATCGCCCTTTCCACTGAAGGCTGATGCACGTTCTATTTGAATGCAACACAGTAAGTCAAGTAAATTTTTTTTCTCTACCTAATTCCCTTCCTAATTCTCACAAACCACAGCAGCAGCCTAACTCTTCTGTCTGCATTTTGGGGAAAGGCAGTAGAGACGGAGTAAGAGACTTGAAACCTCCTATTTGGTGTCAGAGTCTAGACCCAAAAGGGCTCCTCAGAGTTGGGATTATTCACAGATAAACTCCCTAGGAAATTACTATGACAGTACAGATGGAAAACCTTTGAAAAGTTTTTAGTAGTTGCAATCTTTTGAGTGGAGACAGCACACTGGAAATCCCCAGCTCTTACAGAGCTACATAAACTCTTTATACACACCCTTCCCCTCCATACAGTTTATGCTCTTGACGGAGATATGAGTATTCAATTTTAATTCACTGTGACCTAGAGAAAGCTGCAGGGTTTGTTTCTAGCAAAGAAGGGTGAGGGTAAGGTATAACCTAAATTTCAGATTTTCTTATGTATTGATCATAACAGAGACAGTTACAGGAATGCTGAACTCAAAACTACTGCGACCTCTTTCCTCCAGATCCTTAAAAAGGCCCAAGAAAACAACGCTCCCAAATCCCTAGGCAGCTCCTGATTCCAGAAGGCTTGCTATTTCCAAGAAGACTTGTTCTTTCCAACACTGGTCAAAAAGAAAACTCTAAAAATATCATCAGGTCTTCATCTTCTTCTCCAGAGCAATTCCTGATGCTGATATCAGGCACTAAAGATCTCCCAGCTGTTGTTTCAGATTGCACTGACCCTCCACAAAAGCATCACTGATAGGGCAGCAGACAGTCTGACAGCACATCAGGAAGAAAACCAGTTTTTTGCTCTGGTCATGGAGCACTCTCCAGAGACCTTTGCTTTCTCTAAATGTAACTGTCCCCATAGAAGGCTTAGGTCACTCCTGACCAGCCTGGCAGCCTGCAAGGGAGTTTTCTGACATCCTGGGCTCAAGGCTCCCTGTTGAAAATCCTGGCCCAGAGTCACACTGGTAAGAAAAGGAAGCAGGTTTTAACCCCTTTTTCTTACTATTATTGCACAAGAGAATCTTCCCCCTCCACCCCAGTCTCCTGTGTCCATTCAACTTAATGTTTTGACAAGAAGCCAAGGAGCACAACAAAAAGAAACTGGACTTCATGTGAGAGGCTATGACTCATTTACAAATGAAGTGTTGCATGTACTGTGGAAGTCAGGAAGGCCAGCATCGATTTCACAAGTGAAGAGTACATGCAACACCCCAGCATAGCTACACTAACTCAAGGAAGAGATATGCAGGAAACAGTGTTCTCATTCACTCCACAAAAAGTTTGGCTGTTGCACAGAAGTTTTACTGTAATGCAAAAGAGCATCAAGTAAGAGCTCTGGAGTTTTTTCCCCCCTTGGTAAAGTGAAAGTGGTGAAAAAATACTTTTGATGGAGATGGTTGGCACTTGAGAGTGTAACAACACTGGTAAGCATTTTTTAACCCTAAAAAGCAACCAAAACTTGTCTCCTTCCTTCCTCTACTCAGCTGAATGTCTAATGATGTGGTTGCTTCGAGGTTGAAAGATATATCAGAAATTTCATTCTGTGATGCAACAGCAGTAAGTACTCCCATGGCACAGTATTTCCCTGGAGAAAAGCATTCCGTTGCACTTTTTTCCCTAAAAGGTCTTATAGAAGTCTGGACCTAAAAATAGTATAGACAGGTAAATAAGAGCCAGAACATGGCAGAGGGGGAAAAAGAGAAGAGAGACTGGACATGGCATAAGCCTACACATTTTACTCCCCATTCAAATACCAGCAGACCAACTTCTCCCTCACTTCTCCCCTGTAAACTAAGCATATTTGGTTTAAGTGCAATAAATACTGGAAAGCTCCAGCAGGACATTCACAAGTTACACTGGTTCTTTAGCAGCACATCACAAGTTTCTGCTAAGCCTCTAGCTCCTCTCTCTGACCCCATGTAGTGCAATGGTCCAGGGACATCACCATGCTGGCTACAAGGGCCACATGTGAAATTTTTTTTTCCCCTGATTTGGACACACATGTGTCACTACTTAAATACTATAGAACAAAAATAGAGAACAATAAAAGACCTGCACACAGAAGAGGAGAAGATGGACTTGTACTATCATCTAGGTGGTACAGAAGAACAGACATGGCACCACCACAGATGTAGCCTGCAGGAGTTACTCATGAGGCAAGACTTGGCGAACAGGTCCTTGCTCTGGAATCCTGAGGCAGGAGCAGTTTTGAATGAGATGTGAGATGCATTCAACCACAGCAATGACAGTCCATTGGACATGAGGCTACAGCTAAGTTTGAGATGCCTGAAGAAATTTACTTCACACCATCTTAGACCAGAAATACCTGTTTCAGAAGGAGGTAAAATGGATAGTGGGCAAAATGAATATCTTCCTTGTGGAGTATGTCATAGCACCAGATAAAAAATTTGATTTCACTTGGCATTTATCCTCATCTGCCTACTTATACTTTCATGCTTTCCTTCAGCAATAAGTTCCAGTATTACAGTTACAGCAACAAGAAAAGGTTATTCACTGAAGAAGACCAGAAGGCACAGTCTGCCAACCACAACTCTCCTTTAGCAGAACCAGCACATTTCCGTGTGCTCAGGATTTTGGTTGTCTTGGATCTGGGGTCACTTGTTGCAGAGATACCAAGCTCAGGAACAGCCTTCTGCTGCTGCAGCAGGAAGGAACATGACAGAACCAACAGGGACGTACCAGAAAAGAAAACTTTTAATATCAAGATTTCCCTTCCATGAACTTAGATCCTTCTTAATGCTGTCAGTAAATACAGCACTCTATCGCAGTAACTTCAGGCATCATCTTGTTAAGAGAAAAAATTAAAACCAAACTATCTTCTCATCAGATGGTCCTGATCTCTTACTTCTTTTGGGCAAGTCACTGAGTCTGGCAGTTCCGGCTATAAATTTGCTACAGTAAGAATTTCTATACAGGGAAACGTGCATAAGCAAAGTTAACTACATCAGTCTCTCATAGGTCTGGAGTCAAGTTTCAGGGGAAGCCTCCCTTTCCTACTTTTAGGAGAGCATAAGAGATGCCCAGTAAGCAAAAACCCAAATAAACCACACAAGCAGTCCTTCAGCAAGCTGCCCAGACACAAGTGACTGAGCATCCCAGAGCTCCACCACTGGAAGTCACCCTTGGATACTGACAGTGGCATCAGTTGCAACTCTGCAGTGGCCCTGCCTTCCACACGTCACACAGAGTAATGACCTGACCTGGTAAATGTGGCTCACAACACCCCTGGTCAGATGAGTCAGATGTGTAATTTATTCAGTGCTCAAGGCCAGTATCTCTGTGGTTTTCCCCTCTCATATTTTTTTTCTATCTTGCCACCTCCCCCCAATTCCAATCAACCGTAAATTAAAGAAATATATAATTACTAAACTGCATTCCCTCTCTTTTCACCCAAGTGTTTTACATGAAAAAAATGATAAGAAAAGAGCAGAAAAGGTAATGCTGCTAGTAGGTATTGCATCCATGGTGCAGGACTATGTTATCTTTCCTACCGTCATCAAAATCACCCTTTCATTCCACCTATAGCACACTGCTTGGAAAATTATCTGTAATAATCAGGGAAACAAGATGTCTTCCTTTTCACACAGAACCAGTCTGTAACCATCGCTCCTGTGATGGTTAAAACCTTTTGCTTGTAAGCAATATTTTTTTCCCCTCAGCTGTCTTACAGTTTCTTTGTAGGCTGTAAACTCTGATATGGGGACTAAAACTATGCGGGAATCCATGAAGTTTCAATCAGTTCTGAGATGCTCCACCCATGCAAATAAATGAATACTAAATCATGGGATGAGAGAGGGGAAGGAAACTCCTATAACATTTTGTTTCCTCAGTTGACAACTGTACATATTGCTACATCCCTACAAGAGAAACTACATTTGGAAATTTGGACTGCTGAAAATTTGCCAGATCTATAGTGCAATAAATTGTCTGTAGTACAAACAAGTATTGATGTATGTATTTAAAATCAAGATAAATATAGCAAAGAGGCATCTTCACAATGGCACTTGGATACCTAAGTACCTAACACCAACAAAACCCCAGATAGTCTAATACAACCATTTGAATCCATGACTCTGAAACTATGAAATTAGAAGCTCCTATATAGCTTGTCTATGTTTTTATCTCCTGAAAAAAATCTATTTGTCATACTACTACTACTACCAAAAAAAACCCCTAAAAACAAACAAAAAACTGTAACAACTCTTGATAATACATTAAGAAAGCTAAAGATCCTTCTCAATTCAGATTTTGTCCCATTACTTAAGCATCCTAGTAGCTGTGGTGTGTGTTTTGCCACATTTGTAGGTCACAGATCCTCCTCATTTCCTGACCAAGTCTCTTTAGTCAGCTTGCTAGTCCCTCCAAGGAAACAAAACAGCCCCCTATGCTGTAATCCTTTCCAAACTCCTGGGACACGATCAGCACTCACCTGTGCATGTTTCCATTGGTGGTGAAGGACTGTCCACATACTGAACATTTATAAGGCCTTTCACCTGAGTGCACCAGCATGTGGCGATCAAGGGAGCTCGCTGAGCTCAGAGACTTTCCACAGATGCTGCAGGAATGGTCTGTCCCTCCAGTGTCAGTGTTATGCTGGAGAAAGCAATGATTTTTTTTTTCATTGAATGCCCTTTCTGAAGTGCCAGTAAAATATCAGCAAGATCTATAAACATCTTAAATTAAGCATCTCTAAAGAGCCTCTTGGCACAATACCTTATATGAAGGTGTGCCCTGTAGATACCTCTCCTCCCCAGCCCTCCTCCCTCAACTCCAGCCCCCCTCCTCCCCCCTCATCTTTAACCCCTTGATGCACCAGCACAAGTAGCTGTTTCATACAGCCTGCAATGCAGCACTTCTGCTGGGTCTGCAGCAAAAGAGGATACAGAGGGACTCAGCAACAACCCGTCAGACAAGTGGTACTTTGGGATACTTTAAGCTGTGTAGTGGTTTGGGGTTGTATGAGTGGTTAGGAAAGAGGATGGAATTATGAACTTCACAGCAGAAGACAGACACTTAAAACCAAATGTTCTTTAAAGATATTAATTTTAAACTTACTGGACAGTAAGACAACAAAAACTAAACTGCTTCTGAGTGTACATGCAGACTTCTATTTCCATAAGAATGCATTGCAAGGTGAAGTTATAGCCGTTAGCTACTGTGCCAGATGTACCACTCTTTCTTACTTCCATTCAGAGACTCGAAGATTTCTTCATATAAAAAAAATACAACCCAAAAAGCTCCAGGAGAGTAAGAAAAAAAAATTAAGTAACAGTTACAGTACAGGAGGAAAAACTGAAGTAATAAATGTCTAGTAAAGCCAGTCATCAACCACACCTTAGCATCCAAAGCAGAGCCTTCTGCTAGAGAAAAGGGCAAACCTCCTTATTAAGTATGCATATATTTCAGGAGGAGCAAGAACAGGCCTGTAGCTGACAAAAAAAGTGCATTATCTGGTTAAAAAAAAAAAAAAGCCTCTCAAAACTGCTATATCCTGTGAAAGACTGAGAGGCTCTTCTGCACTGAGTTGATTTAAAAATTATGTCTTCCTGCTTCTTAATTTGCATGACCAGTAAAAAGATCTGTACTCAAACAGGATAATAAAACAGGACTTAGGCCTCATGATGGAAGTGGTTTTCCGGATCTTTAGGATACCTGAAGCTGTGCAGAACAGGACACACATCCTTGTTTGAGCCGTTGGGTGGGGGGTGGAATGCCAGGCAAGGAAGGGAGGAAAATTACCCACCTCAGGGTTAGGTTTGTGAGGCATGCTTTTTGAAGAAAATACAAGGGAAGGCTAAAATAAAAGCAAAACAATGGAAGCATTTCATTGGCTTACACATGGAAATGTTTTTCACCACTGCAAAATGTTACTTGGAAGATGAAACACTCGTAATAATAGGAAATCAAGAGCTGGTACTGTGCATACCTGACGAATGTGCATAGTTAGCTGGTGCTGTGTAGTGCAAATCTTTTCACACAGAGGACAGGTATAGGAAGACTTCTCTTCTTTTGTTTCCTGTGGACAAAAGAGAACAAAAAAATCAGAAGGAATATCAATGTAAAAGGACTAGAAAGCCGTCAGTGATGAGGGTGGAAAAACATAATCCATCCCAAGTACAAAAGGCCACTACTAACAGAATAACTTGCATTTATACATTTATCATCTGACAGATCCCTCAAGCAAGTTTCAGAAATTTCTGAATTTATAAACAGGCCATTTCAACTACCACAGAAGTACAGCAGCTGATTTAACAGCACACAGATACTGAGCAGCAGCAGTTTAGGACAGGAAGTGAAGGCAACTGCAAGGAGCTCAAACTGTCAGGAGGAATTTAGCTGATCGAAGGGTAATTCCTGGAACATTCGTCAGAATATATGGGCAAACATAATTTTTCTTCCCAAAGATTTTTAACAGCACAAGTTGTCAGAACTTCAGATTTTCCACCCTATCTTGACAGCAAGGCACTATATTGGTGCCCTTTTGTAGGGGCTGTATGTTCTGCTCCATGGCTGACTCAGAAGGAAGAGTGGCATTTACTGAATCATCAGCACCATTTCCCTTAGCATCCTGTGTTTCTGCTGGAAGCATCCCATCCAGGCCCCACCCTTCTGAAGCTCGCAAGATCTGATGAGATCATAGCAAGAAAGAGGTGACAATGCAGGAATGTACGTGACTCCAAAAGAACACATTATGAACCCCATCATTCTCTGCCCAGGTGAGAATCAGGAGTAACCATGGTCAAACCACAAGTACAAACAATGAAGCTGGCCCAGAGAGCTCAACTGATTTAAGTATGCCCTTGAGACACTGAGCAAAGTCACCACTCTTTTAGCCAAGGATGAAATGGCACTCTTGCAGGAGCCAAAGCAGTTTGCCTCCATTTGTCCACAAGGATGGCTACTGGATGATGTACAGGGCATTTTCACCTCACCAGGTAGCCAGGCATGGCTTATGCACCAATGCCTGTATATTAAAAGGAAGATGATTTGGCATTCAAAATTAAACTCAGCTTTCCATTAGAATGATGCATATCTCTAGTGACAAGACAATATAAAAAACAACTCTGCATGACCAATGAGAAAGCATAATTTTTATGCCAAGTGACGTTTTCTACTGAAGTTCTTTGCTGGCTATCTTAAGTATCATTAGTGAAAGTTTGAAAACAAGCAAGAAGCATAACCCATTCTCAGCAGTTCTTCAGCTGCAAGTTAATGGGTATAACTGTGTCTATGCATTTCCTCTCTCCACACAATTTTCTTCCCCCAGTGATATTCCAAACTCATCAGCTCAGAACCAACCATTTCCAGGTTGTCAGACATAAGCATTCACAGAGAACATTAAGAATGACTAACCCAAGTCTCTGTGACAAATTCTTTGGCACATTAGGACAGCAAGATGTTGATACAATGATAGAAAAAGTTCTTTTTTATGTCTCAACAAAGCAATATCTTCTCCTGCATCATTTGGGGAACCATTCTAGAGAGTCCCTATATTACATTTTGTTTTCAAACACAGGGCCGTAATAGTTTTGCAATAACTTCTGCGACCTGTTGACATGGATGAAGAGCTATTTTACCATTTTGCCTGAAGAAAATGAGTCTTGAGACTTTGTTTCTAAAATGAAAGGATTAGGTTGTCCCACTTCTTCCCACTCTTTTGCTTGTACATGTTTTTCCAACTACATTTCAACCTCTACATCCCAAAGGTAATCACTGTAGGCCACACATACAGGCCAAGGTCTAATGTACTAGCACTTGCAAAACATTAGAAAGAAAGCAAGAAAGGCTGCCATTATGAAGGCTGAACACACAAAGAAAATTAAAATGCATTATCTCAGTGCCCCTCCCCCATTTTTTAATATACAAACGTGTAATTCACAAACATTCATTCCATCCTACTTACGCAACTTTTAATTTTACTAAATGCAACCTGTCCGTAATGTTCAGCTCCAGTTATACTGCACCCTGTTAAAAGCTGGCTCAAGCAGAGAACAAACACACTGTGCTGTGAGGAAAATCCCTGCATGTGTGCTGACAGCTTAGATGATGTTTAATCCCCAGGCTATTTCTGCAAAATTATCAACCTATTACTGGTTTTTTGCCCCCCTCCTCTTTAAGTGAGTGCTGCAGTTCTACATGATGCAGTTCATGATTCCAAAACCTGCTTTCCAGACTGCCTTCTCTTCAAATCAGCAAATTAACAGAAGATAGAGTAATTACTGGTTCACCTTAAAGCAAAGATGAGAAACACACTATAGCTCAGCCAGAGCTGATTAGTATTGAATCTGGGGTTTATTATTAACTAAAACTCAAACTTTCTCCAGTGGTCAGACAGGCTACATACTGCATACCGTAACACAGCTCAAGCAAATCCACTGACTAACCCAATCCAGACCAAAAAACATTAGCATCCCTACTGTAAGAGTACCCCCATTCACCAGTTTAAAATACAGCACGCAGCTACCCCACAGAGCCAAGATGGTGAAAACACAGTTCTTGAGCTGAAAGATAAAATTAGCAGCTCATTTGTCAGCTACTCTCCCTTTAGTAAGTCAACCAGGCACAACTGCTCTGCATTCAACTTATGGCAGTTGCTTTTGGAGTTGTGCATTAGGTGTGTCTTTCTCCAGCCCGAGAAACACCTCTGTCACGATTTTTATTTTCTTCAAGAGCAAAGCAAATGAGAAGTTAAAATACATGCAGGCTGTATGTGAGAACATGCTTACTAGACTATGGGTAGACAGAAGCCAAGATAAAGTCAGCATTATAAAGAGAACCACAGACTTTGGGACAAAGGTTCAGGGCAAAATGTTTCACTGCCAGCTCATGGGAAACAGCAGTCAGACCCAGAAAATCAGCTGGTATTATCCTTGAAATTATAATAAGGGGCATATTCTGACCAGAATCTGAGATCTCTGCACTGTTACACACTAAAACAATTCAGTGCTTTCATTCTGTTATGCTGAAAGTGGAAATTCACTGTATTAGAGCCTGCTAAGAAGACTGATAACCACTTAGTATTTTACATCTCATTCTATTTTCTCAGTAATGTAGCCATTTGCCCCTCTGGCCTTCACAATCATTCAGCCTAAAGACAAATAGTCTATTTACTATGTTTTCAATGTATTTGTTTATTTTTATGCTGTAAGAATCCCTCTTAATCCTGTCACATTTACTCTAGAGCTTCCTTTGATTCGATGCCCACCGAAATACCAGGTGGAATAAAGGTCACCAACACTAATAAACTTCCCTGAAGCCACACCACATGGTGTACTGGTGGACTTCTGTGTAACAACACTGCCCTGAGATTGGTCAGGACTCTAGTGCCTCACTTCACATGATGAAATCAAGGAACCAGGGCAGCCCCTAAGTGAGAACATTGTAAATAAACCTTAGAGCCAGGTGTTAGACAACAGAATCCCACAAACACAGCTGTCTCTATATTGCCCATTCCTCATTTAAGGATGTCCATTTACAGCTATTGGCTTTTAACTCCTTTCATGCTAAAAAATTCAAGACAAGTTGTAAGTCTGTCAACTGGTCAGCTACTCAGCAAGCTATTAATAAACTACTATAGGAACATCACATGAGTCATTCCTCTCAAGCTTTCTGGTCCCTGTTACAATCTTGATTCATTTACAGAGTATCTGTGCTTCACCTCAAGCTCTAAAGTCAAATGACCACAGGGATTTGGGAGTTTTCTTGATATTCTGCAGCACCTTCTTTGCTGGAGCTTGGCCCAGCAGGAAAAAAACATGGATATAAATAACTACAGCTTAACTGATACGATTCTCTCCTTTCACTTGTTTAAATCAATATTGCTATCAGCTGGTGCCATCAACTGGTAAATGGAAAAAAACTGATAAAAGCTACATATATTTGCTCTGCAAAACCCATACAAGGCACTCTGCAATAGCTCTTTTATTAACAAGTAAGTTAAGGGCACCTTACACTACACATATGAACTGAGCATCCTGATGAAAGTTTTGTTCCAGAACCACCTTTAACCATAAATCACTTGAACATTTTGCGGGGCAGCTACACACCTCATGAGACTATGTGAATGCAAGAGCCTGGAGAAAGGATGCAGCAGGACAAAATGGCAATTCTCTGGTGATTTTGTTGCTGCTAGGGGCATCTGCTAGACTAGCTTACATTGCATGGCACTGGAGCTTGTGCTCAGATGTTTTATGTGTCAATTCAATCAAGTTTTCTAAGTTATGGTCTGGAGAGGTACCAGAAGACATACACAGAAGAATGATACCAGAGGCAAGAAACAACACTGAGGGGAAAAAAGGCAAAACAAAGAAACACAAATAACATCTTACCACTTTCCAGGCAGCTGCTTGTCTACCCTTTGCCCTCCCTGCATTTGGGTTTATGTACCTGGTTCCTCCTGCCAATCCGATTTGGTGCAGGAGACTTCGAGGGGGATTTGACATTTTGAGAATTCCCGCCATTTTCAGCAATCTTCCCCACATTCATCACTGCTGACATCATGGCATCAATGGAGGACAAGTCTGCTCCGTCCAAACTGTTTGGTGAACTTGGTGATACCTTATAGGTGTTTAAGCCTTCCAGCTGCTTCTCTGGAATTAAAACAAAAAACACACATAGGAGCTCCTAGGCCATCTTAAAAAAACCCAAACAACCCACAGTATTTTCAGCTGCCTGTAACTCACACTACACTGCTGGATCATGATGGAGCACAGGCAATAGGCCGCAGTAATAACAGGACAAGCTTCTCATACTGGAATGCATAGGACAAAGTGCACGTTTTTCTCATAGGAAAAGGTCCATTCTTCATTTTCAACTTTAATTCAATATGGAGCTTATAGAGTGATTTACTTTACACTGTCTTGCTGTGAAATGGTATTATTTGTGGTACCTTGTGATGACCATGAACTAGTAGAGCAGTACTGATGAATGCACACTCTGGCAAGCACAATCATTCAAGCAGGCATGTGTTTCAAACAGGACTGCACAATTAAGGCATTAGTAACACAGTGTCGGGTACTGGGTTCTCTTTTAAGCATGGTTTAAGCCAGCTCTGTATACGGAATAAACTAAAGTAGCAAAAATCCAACCAAAACAAAGCCCTGTATTCCCCCTATGGCCTCTTCACTGCCACAGAGGGCACATATGTGATTTTGGTATAGCAAGCCATACCAGTCCATGGAGAACATGTGTTACATACATGACTAAAGTCACAGCTAAAGCTGTTGAGGTTCAAACTTCTCCATCACATGGTGTAAGTAGCAGGGATGCTCCTATTTCAGATACTAAACTCAAAATACACCTAAAATCTCATCTCTGGTTTCTTAACATACAGATATGTCAAGCATACACTAAAGGTCTTCTATTTTCCTCTTTACAAGTCTGAAAAGGAAGATGCTTTCAAATTATACACTCCTTTTCCCCTTAAGAAGTCTCCCTAACAAACAGGAACACTCTGCAAGTCTACTGCTCTGTCACCTCTGGTGGAAAGCACAGAATCTTAATGTGCGTTGTGAGAAAGTCTCTGCAACAGAAGAGTATGTGAGGGTGAACAAGGAGGAACACGTTTATCTGTGAACATTTGATCTCTGCATAATACTGGCTTTAGAACATAAGTTTGAGGATTATAAACAGGTGGTTTTTTAAGGCTAAGTTATGTGGTGCCAAGTTACTGTGAGCCAAGAAAATCTTAGTTTGGAAGCCTGCAGTGGTAGTTGAGAATTTATGTGCCCGTACTTCTGTTCAACCTATTTTATACTTTTCAGACAGATAAAAGTTAGGGATGGGAAAAGAAATGTATGCACCAGTGCTACTGCTCAATGTATCTTATACTCTTCACATAATATGGTATACGTATGGATGAGAAATGTTTCTATATTCTTAATCAATGACCTGGTTTATAGTCACAGAGCTAGCTGAACCAATTACCTTCATCCTTCTCCCCTGATTGACTGTGGCTCTCTTCTGGCTTGCTGGTCTCCTCACTTAGTGTAGTATGTACAGTTGCGTCTGGCTCTTCAGCCTCTTCTTCAGCAGCACCCTCTAGCACTACGTGAGGGAGAAGGAAGAAAGAGAAAGAGAGTAAGCTTTTATGGAAGCCATTTTAGGAAAGTAAGACTACAGCCCTTTATTTTGAGGGTCCCCCTGACTACCAGATAGGTCTGATTACAGAAGCACACTAGCAGTGCCAGTGCAGCCAAGTGCCCACTCTCATGAGTGCCCAGGCACTGGGCTGGGAGATGCTGCTGCTTCCATCAGGCAAAACCTGGACAAACAAAGAAACCCCTACCAGCCTGGTCTGCAGTATTACCCCAGCAAAAAATGGAGGAAGAGAGAGCAAGCTAGCCTGTCAATGACAGTAGTGACATTTGATTAAAAAGTTGGAAGATTATTCTGCACCTAGAGAATTTAGGTTTCAATTTAGATTCAATTTCATATATGCACTGCTCTCCTCTTCTCTTCTTGGAAGACTGACATTTACTCCAATACATAAATTTCTGGTGGCCACCTTCCTCCTTCTAGTAGTGGTGAAATTACTACAGTTTCTGGGACTATTTGGCACATTCCTCACATCCACTGCCCAAGGTTCCCACATGAGTTGAAGACGTAAGTAACCATTGTTTGTTCCAACAGAATACCTCCACACTACTTTCTGTAACCACAAACTTGGTGCTATCATTGGGGTTGAAGGGTGCCTCTTCTCTCTGGAGAATGACAAGGCAGTTTAAAATCATTTTTAGAAGTGATGGGGAATGATCAACACAGGAGAAACAGGAGTTCTCTGCCCACAGCACCCATGGCTATAGCCTCTGGAAAAGGTTATTTGTAATATGGAAAACTACTGACATGTTTTTAATAGAGAAATACACCTTTATAACCTTACAAGCAAAATGGTTATATCATTATGAAAACAAACACATTGTGGATATTTTATCATCAGATTTACAAATCACAACCAGTAAGCTCAAGATAGGTTTTCCTTTTATCAAGAGAACAGAAACAATTGCCTTCAAACCACAATTAAGAGGGTTTCTTCCTTTTAAAAAAACTACATTCTCAAGGATGACATGCAAATTAGTCATGCAGCACATCTTCAAATGCTGTTTGAACAGCATTTGAAAACAATAATGTTACCCCAACTGCCAACAATCTGGAGCACCCAAAAATAGGCAGGCAAAAAGAAAGGGCCCACCTTGTGTCAAGTGGTTCTTCATTTCACACCATGCCAGACAAAGCAGAAGATTCAACTTTCCTACATTTAGCTGCCAACCTTCTAAGGAGTGGCACAGAGATGATCTGGCACAGAATGCCACTGCAGTCTAGAGACAAAACCTGGACCTGACTAAGCCCAGGTAGTGTAAGGCTCAGGAAAACATCAACCAACTTCTTACCAAACACTGCTTTCCATCTGCACCTTCAAAATCAGAAAAACAGACTAACCTGAACAACTCAAAATAACTTTTCCCTAACTGTTTTTGCACTTTTCTGTTAAGAAAATACTACTGATCTCTGAGACACAGGGATTTCTTTCATCCATCCTTCTGTGTTTTCTCCAGTAATTATGGAAGCCATTTTTTTGTTTAGCTTTATTTTGTCTTAATTGTTGTAACTGCTGTAACTTTACTGTTATTTTGTTGTTTTTGAAAAAGGTCCATCTCAATCAGGGGCAACATAATTATTTCTTCCCCCCCTGCCCCCACCTTATTTTAATCACTTACATGGTAGCTGACTTACTTTGGAGTAGAATAAGCAACAGAATTATTTTCAAGACTGGCCCAAATCTAAAACTGCTTTCTCTATCTGCTTAGCACTACTGAAAATAAGGACAAGTTTAAACTATTTGGAGGCATTTCTGTTAAAAAAAGTAAGTGCTTTAGTCCTTAAAAAAACCCTAAACAAACAAAATACACAGTTCCTTCCAAAATACACATATTCAGTCCTCTTTCAGTCAAAAGCACATTAATGTCACCACTGATACATCCTGGAAAAAATCTATTGTGTAACTGTGAAGACTCCTGTGTTTGCCAAGGTAACTGTAAGACAGCTTAGTAGCTTCCCAGAGAACTAGTCCGAATTCCTAGTGTTGCTTTTACCAACATAGAAAATGGGAAACGCACAGAAAGAGTCTGCAAAACAGGCCAGCATATATGCACATTAAAAAACCCTATCTACTGTTACAGAAACCTGTCAACTTGCTCTCTGGCCTTTTTTCAGGAGGAAAACTGCATATTATACTATTACAGCCTTTCATCCTTTCTATGAGCCAATGGTTATTTTTCTTTTCTGAATCCAACTATCTTCCTCCAAAGGCAAGCAAATATATGTAGTCAGAGATCTTGTCCTTAAAACCATTTTCTGCACATTAAAAATTTCCAATTTAGAAAGCAGTCTAGAGATTGCAATTGAACTGCTGCTGCATGCTTTTATGTACCTATGTATTTTCAACTCTCTTGCAAGAAACAGAAATGCACCACTGAAACAAAGACAACTGCATGAGCAGCACACACCAATTTCAGAAGCATAACTTTCTATTTGCAATAGGATATAGAAACAATAAGAACGCTGGGCCAAATCACTCCTTCCTGTGGGAAAACCCGTGGCAGAGTGCCTTTAGGCAGGAACATACTGAGAGATTTCTCTTGCAGCCTTGTTGGTTTTTTGTTTTTTTTTTGCTTTGGGCTGGTTGTTTGGGGCTTTTTTCCCCCTCTTTAAAAAAAAAAAAGCATCACTGAGGATGGAGAAGTGTTGGGATTTTCTTCCACAGCACCTATGAAACTCAGGTATTCAGAGAGGCAGCAACCAGCATATGCCCTATGCCATACTGCCTTCAGGACTGTAAACCCTCCCAGCTCACACCAAATGCCCCAGCGTGGAGTTGTGCTGACAGAGCCTCCTTCCTCCCTCTCCCCAAAAGAAAACAAAGACCTCCAGGAAAAAGGATAAACAGGAAATAAGCTGAGAAACAGTGCAGCCTCAGGTTGCATTCAACATTGGACCAAAGCCTCTAGGAAACAGGGAAGCAGTCACAAGCATTCAAGCCATCTTCTACTTTGAAGAAACCCCCCAGTGTCACATTCATCCTGTGTGAAAAGGAGGAAAAGCAGAGAGCAAGTGACTAAGCAAGAGCACTGACAAATGACAGAGGGGACAGGACCAAACAAGACAATGCAGCCCTCTCTGCATGGCCACACCAAGAGACCTGTCTTTTCTGCAGGAACGTGTTCCTTCCACTTGATGAGATTGCTGGCAACATGAAACTGGGGCAACTTCCGTCCCACAGAGAGCCCTGAGGGGCCTATAGCTCCTGCTTCTGACAGAAGTCCACCCCGATGTCCCATATGACCAGCTAATGTGAGAGACACTGCAAAAGCAAAGCTTACAGAGAAAAAAAAAAAAAGAAAAAAAGCCTTGTTGCTTCCCATTCAGTCTGTACAGGAAGACACTTGCTAGATCTATTTCCTCCTTTGGGATAAAGTGTGACTCCACTGTATGTTAAAGCTGAGCCCATCAACAGCTACTCCCCTGCTTTGCTTATGTGTATTTACTTAGGTTTTTTTGTTTGTTTGTTTGAAGACCACTCTAAACAGCTACAACTGTTTCTCCTTCTGATGAAGAGCATCACAGAAGAAGGAAAAAGGAGAACACAGGCCACAGGAGAAGGAAGAAGAAAGGAGAAAAAATGATGAGTCTTCAGAGTCACAGTCACTTGACTTGCAACTGAGAGGCAGCCACACAAGCACAAAGCAGCACGTCCCGGCCCCTGGGAGCTGGTACAAGTCTCTGTTCCAGATTGCTCCACTGTCTTTGCATATGAGTTCTCCCTTTGGAATAGATATGAACAAATGCACAATACAGGCATGAAGGGGGAAAACCTGGTACACATAGCACAAAGCTGCTTATTGTTCTGCCTTCTGAAAAAAACCTCACATTAATGTTAAAAGTAGAAGCCATGCACTAATTGGGCCACAGAAAGATTAACACTCTTGGCCAAATAGTTTTATTGGTTTCATTAAACATACTGTAGTATTTGGTACAGAACACAGTGGGGGAGAAGAAACAGGGAAAAGAAATCACAGGTTTAGGAATGTGCACCCCCATCCACCACACATTTCAAACCACTTTTTCCCTTGAGGTCCCAACAGGAATCCTGAGCCTTCTTCATCATTTCCATCTTAGCAGCACTATTAGCTTAGCCAAGGCTTTCAGCTTTCCCACTGTTTTTTTTTTTTTCTAAGTGGCACAAAAAACCACCAAGGATCATTTAAATGAAGGCCAGACCTGCTAGTATACAAATTTAGACAAGAACAGAACTTCAAAGAGAGATATCACATTTGAATAAACAAAGTTTACTGTTTACCCTTGAGATTATAATCCCTAAGAACTGCTACACTGCACTCCAAACTGCTTCTGATGCACGGGTCTCCTACTAAACTTCTACACAGAGGAGCAGATTTTA
Organism: Anthoscopus minutus; assembly: GCA_013399455.1. Classification (NCBI taxonomy): domain Eukaryota; kingdom Metazoa; phylum Chordata; class Aves; order Passeriformes; family Paridae; genus Anthoscopus; species Anthoscopus minutus. The sequence goes on from VWYI01013298.1 coordinate 120,287, forward strand.
CTCCCAGAGCACTAGGCAACACTCCCAAGCACAAAGGGTCACTCCCACCCCAAAAAAGATGCACGCTATCACCTGAACTACCTTTTTAACATAACTTTCCATCAAAGCTGGCAGGAAGGAAAAAGGGTGAAAAGGCATTGTGTGGGAAGAAAAAAGGGTTAACATTATTCAAAGCACTGCCTCAAGGCAAAAGAAAACCAAATGAATAAAGTTTTCCCAACTGACCTTTTTTAATACCAACTCTGCCCTTGCTACTGAAGTGTTGGTGCTGACTGCACCCCAGCAGCAGAAAATTACACTGGGAGCGTCACCTCACCAGCACCAGTATAGAGCAGCCCATGAGGAAAGGAAGACAAGCACAGAAAGAGAGTAGCTGGTGGCCGCTCTTTCACTTAACAGTAAAAACTAAGAACACTAACCCAAAGCTTTTGAACTTGCATCTGTAAGTAACATTTTCCTCTACAAAAAAATCAAAACCAAACACAAAGACAACAACCAAAAGGAGTAACATCCATTGAAGACTCTTCTCTTTCTATAAATTCTCTGAGCTATTTAAACAATCATTTTACCTGTGTTAGTGTAGGCATAAAACTTTGCCTCTTGCAACAACCCTATGAGTCTACAAAACCCATATGTCTAGCTTGTATACAGACACATACACTCAGACATGGAATAAACAAGTGAACCACGTGCTCATGGACATGCCTTAAAACTGAGTTATGGACAATCTTCTGGTGTGAGGGGAAGAAGCGCTAAACAAGAACAAGATGATCCCTGTATTTCCAGACTCTATTGCATGCTGTTGCTATAACACCTAACAGTTACGCTAAATTTTAAATATTCAAACGTATTTACTCCTCCTGTTTTATTTTCTTGCAAGCATGATGGGATACATGTACACATTCAGTTTTCATGTAGCTTTTGAAAATCCCTTTTTGGTGACTTATGGACTAGTAACCCTCCTCAGGACTTTGGCTCAGATGACCAGAAGCTTCTCTCCATAAAGCATACCAGAATCTGAACTTAACTAATACCTTTAGTGAACAAATCTGAATCACCATGATACTCTGGCACTACATTGGTGCAATACACTGAAAACAAGGAAGTTGTACTAACGTAACAATGAGACACCATACGGGCAAACAGGGGTTTCCTGAGTGAATTTCACCTTTATGGTCCAATTGGTTTACAGCAATGCACACAGCTACTGGGCAGCCTTAATACAAAATGAATTCATGCCCATCCTCTTGGCCCAGTGCTCCAGTTGCTAACTTGAAGAGGGAAGCCATGTTTGCACCTTTCGCAAGCGCAGCGTGGGATCAGCCCTCATGCAGGAGCCTGTGGTTGCGCTAGGCTAGAAAAGAGAACTCAGGCAAAAGCTGCTCCAGCACCAAGAACGAAACCAAAACCTGATGGACCCCTGGCTCCCAACAGGAAAGTCCAGGACACTTGGTAATCATCTCATAGCTTGATTTGAGCCTGCACTGAATTCTGACCAACAATGCCCTTTATGGGGATGGCAGTACCACACAGAACACAGCACTGCAAGAACTGAAATAATCTATGGCTGCCTTTAGGATCAGCAGCTGCTGCTGAATTTTGAAACTTAGTTCTAATACCTTAGCATTCTTTCCCATGACCAAAGATGTATCTGTGAGCTGCTCCTGATTTCTGCTGCTTGTATCAGCTTGTTGGTGAGTATCTGGCCCTCCAGGAAGCCTTTGTCACAAATCTGCAGTTAGCTTCAAGAGCTTGCTCAAGCAAAAAGGATACTGAGATTTGAAGACAGCTTAACAAACCTGGGACCGTGAACACCACATTTAGACAACAAAATAAAGTCAGGGCAACAAGAGAGTAAAACAAGTGGCTCTAACCAGACATCCATCCATTCCTTCCCATGTTGACAACTGCAAACACCCTCCATCGTCATCCTTGCCTGCCTGATAGCTGTGAGGAGGCCAGTGGGAAGGTAATCTGGCTTCCCCCAGGCACTGGGAATCACGGCAACACAGGGGGAACACGGAACAAGACAGGCCTTGGGCTTTACCCAGCACATCCCCATCCCTGCACCCTCCCCAGTGGCTGAGGAAGGAAACAAAAGCAATACTGTCTGTCCTTATAAGCTCTGCTTTGCATGTGTTCAGGGAGCGGGGACAGCTGTGCGGATGGCTCGCAGAGTTCCAGGAAGTCGATGTGTTTCTTGGCTTTAACTCCATTAACTCCAGTTTATTTGCCTTAGATGAAGTAGCGACCCGAGAAAGTCGGGCTCCCCTGGGCTGGCACTGGCTGCAGTGGGGCAGCACTCCTTGGGACATGGCCTGGGGTCTTTCCCCACACTATCAGCCTTCCCTAGTCCGGTTGCAGCATCTCTCACTCAGGCCAGGGCTGGCTTACATCCCACTGGGCAAGCGGACAGCCTTGGAACATGGTGTGGGAGAGGGTGGGAGTCCAGAGCAGAGCCAGAGACTGGAGGGAGTGGGCCCTGAAGGCAGGGTGAAAGTATCTTGCAAAGGCAGGCAAGTGGCATCACACTGCCTGCCAAAACCACTGCCCACATGCCCCTAAAGAGCCCAGGAAGAGGAGGCAAGAGAGCAGAGGAGCAGTGGGAAGCTGAAGCAAGGAGAAGTGAGCAACCCCACCATGCATGTCTCCATGCCCAACATGCCAAGGAAAGGGAGATGCACCTGTCCAAGTGGAGCCCCAGCAATCCAAGGGAAGCACTGCCCTGGGGACAAAACCTCATCTCCTGCTGCTGCTGCCATCTCAGACAAGCAAGAAGGGATGAAGGACTGCAAAATTAGGAAACAATCCAAATGTAGCTTTTTGTGTTTGTTGCTTGGGTTTTTTTTTTTTCATTTTCACATTGTCCACACTAACCTACTTGGCTTAAAACCCTGGCAGGGGAAGCGGGGAGAGCATGTCCCATCACCTGTGTGCCTAAGCAAGTACTGTGCTGAGGGAATTTAGATACTTGTTGGAGAGCCCAATGGGTGAGCTAGATGCACTGCACTAGGGAGAGCCAGATGGAAAACATTTCTGAGTAACAGAGAAGAAAAGAGACCTCCCCTTCAAATACTCCAAGTTACAGCACCCCTCATCTCTGACTGAGGAGAGGCTGCAGGCACGCAGGGTGGAGGGGGATGCCGGGCTCAGCTGGGTAGCTGTGACGGAGATGCTGACATCTCCGACAATATATGGTCAGTCTAAACCACGGGATATCTTGTCCTTTTAAGGTGGGCCAAGAGCAAGCATCTGTGCAGCAGCAGCAGCACAGCCCCAGCCTGCCATCAATAGCCTCTGGTGTCACTGTAAAAACAGGGGCTCCTGTGCCATACCAACTGGCTGTACAGATGCCTGGGCACCCACCCCAAGAGGAGACAATCCGTCTGGCTGTTCCTCTTCACAGCATCACGGAAACAAGGAGGCACATTAGTAACAAGAGGAAGAAAGCCACAAAACCATGCGGCCGGGCTGCTCCCTGGCAATTGGTGCCTGCAGCTGTTGGGGAGAGAGGCAGGGAGAGGGGGGGAGGGAAGGAGGGCTTGTCCCTGTCCCCATCTCTGTCCCTCACCCTGATGGCCAGCAGCTCAGCCAAGGGCAGCTTCAGAGCCAGCACTCAAGGTGAAGGTTTAAAGCAAATCTCTGGAGGGAGAAACAAGCAAACATGTCACCCCCTCACACTTGGTCTTCTCATGTAGCCAGGGCTGCATGTGTGTGTGTGTGCAGAACTGGTTCAGCAGGGATTACAGAGGCAGGATGAATCACACTGAGAAAGATACAGAAGATCTCCTGTGCTAGTGCCCTGCTTCTTGTGCAGTGCTCTGGCTGCAATCCTCTTCCTCTGAGATGAGTATTTGAAGCATTTCACAGAGGAATTGAATTCACAAGCAATTTTACAAAAATCATTCTGAAAATAGGATAAACTAGACGGGGAAAAAACTCCTCTTGGAGTAGCTATGTTCCACATGGTGCTTCACCACTCTAACTGTATCCATATGCTAGCAAACACAGGCAAGCTCAAGGGGGAGAATATTACTTTGCTTATTGTAGAGCTCCCAAGTCATCCTTTGCAGCCCAACCGCACCATCTTTGCAGGAGATGACAATGCACTCTCTGCTTGGAGCACTGTACCAGGTAGCTTGCCAAAACATTTTATGCTTCACAAGATAACACAGCAAAATGAAAAAACAAAAAGTAGAATTTACAGGGATTTAAACCCATTTCCTGGTGGTAGTGTTGTCAACCATCAAGATTTTATCGTGAGCTTGTAAAATCCGATGGTGCTACATTACTGCACAAAATCTCAGGTTTTTAAAGTCAAAATTCTATTTTTTTGGCTTTTGGAAAAAGGACAGAGACATTACATGCTCAGCAAAATAGAAAAAGCAAACCAAAGTGAACAGATTAATTTTAAAGCCTCAAGCTTTTAAGGATAACCATGATCTCAAATGCTCAACCTGTAATTTTTTTAAGATACATGGATAGCAGTACAGTGCCCCTTCTCCACCCAGCACATTTTGTACTCTGGAACATGTACCTTCCAAAACGAAAATTACTTTTTTAAAAAGAGACAAAGAACTGCAATATCTCAGCATGTTTCTAACATTTTATTTAAAAGCCAACACAGCTGCACTTTAATGTTACTTAAAGAAGGAAACCTATATCAAATTACTAAATTTGTTTTAAGCAGAAAGACATTCAACATGCAAATATTTTGCAAATAGAATGATTCAAGAGTTTGAAGCTCTTCTCACTGCTCTTTTCCAGGGAGCATGACTTGCTGACAGGATTAACTACTGCCAGGCTCACGAAGCTGGGAGACAGCTGCCACATGGCAGCCATTTATTACAAAGCTCCACTCCTCTAAAGTTAGGAAAGAGGCAGACTGTTTCATCTGTGTTATCAGCAGGGCTCCTCTGCCCCACAGGCTTTAGTGACTAGGCTTTTTATAAACAAACACCTCCTTTTCTCCCCCACCTTGTTAACATCATATCTTCCTGTATTCTGTTTCTGGTCAGCACAGAAATTATTCCCCCTATCACATCCTCCAAACAACAACAACAACAATCTATAACCAAGATAATTTAAGAAGTTCAGAAACACAAATCATATCCCTACCCCCTTCCCCCTGAAACAGATTTTTAAATTAGAGACTTGAGGTTTTAAATATGAGATTTTCAGAGGGGAAAACACAGGCTTTCAGAGGGGAAATCACAGAGAGAGAGATATGCTGGAGCAAAGAGACTCAGAAGCATGCTGTACAGCCCTCCCTTCTCCCATCCACCCTAGGAGGCACTTGTAATGTCAGCCTCCAACTGCAATATCCCAAAGGCCTACACAGCTTTTTCATGAGCAAGATAACTGGTAGCCCTCCTGCCAAGCTTGTATCTCCACACCAAGCAGACTCTGCAGGCTCACAAGCCAAAGCCAATATCTGCCCCCCACCATAAGAGGCACAAGCAGATCTCAAGTCAAGCAACTCTTATAGTGTGCTAAGGACCAGAAATATAAACCAACCACATAATCTCCATGAGATATTAAGCATAGACAACTAACAGCTGACATTCTCCTGGTATTGTGAGCCAGAGTTAAAAGATACAAACTAGCTGTTTTAATTTTACTGATAAGTATTTGCCAGAGATGCCAAAGTACCAAAGATCTCTCAGATGGAGGTTTATTGCTTTGTCCAGGTGAAGGAGAAATCCAGTCTTCAGAAAAATAGCTCCCTCTCACCATCTACAAACAAGGTGCCACAAGTTTTGTGAGCACATCCACTGGCTTAGACGAGCTGCCCAGTAGCCTTTGGGCCTGTTAGCAGAGCTCTAAATTCTCAAATACCAAGCATCTTTCTTGGTTTAGTTAGGTAAATTAATTACAGCAACAGATAGTGCTGGCAAGCCTCTCCAAGTTGAGATCTGCACAGGAAAGCCACTTGGAAAATTTTAAACAGCAGAGCTACTTGCCAGTGGTACTCTCCAGTATGAGTTTTCTTTCTATTTTGAAGTACACTCAGTGCAAGTAACCTGTGGGAGGTGCTTCCAGCACACTGACAAATGGAACAGCATCTATTCATTTTCATAAACTGCAATAGGGCATAAGGATCTTGTTCATCAATTTCTTATGGAATTCAGAAGTCCCTCAGCTTTATCAGAGAGTACAAGAAGCCTTCTCAGGAACAATATATCTCTATCTCACCTGAAAAAAATATGTATTTTCAAAAGAAGAACTGTACAAACACACACACAAATACACACACACAAATCCCCTTTCATCCACAACGATATCCAGCTGCTGACCTTCTGAGTTCCTTGTAGTATAGTCTATGCTCTGGGACTTTAAAAGCCTAGCAGGCATTTCTAAGGGATTTTACAAAGTACACAGGCCTGGCCTTGTGAAAGCTCATGAGGAATCCATGGAGGTCATCGTGCAGCTTAGACAGTCTGCAAACAGCATAATCCACGTGCTGGTGAGGTAAGAAATGGCCAAAGTCGGGCGGATAGGCCTGAAGACTTCTGCAGGGAATATTTTCTCCAACAATGCTGTAAACCTTGGAGGAAATGCCTGCTGATCTTCAAAGCCCTTCAGCAGGAACAGCCTTAAGTTTCCTGAACATGAGCATTCTGGTTGCAAGGCCACAATCCTCTTAGGCATACAGAGAAAAATATAAAAACAAAGGAAACAAGAAAAGATATTAAAATCCACTAAGGTTAGTAACTGCAAATAACCAGCAAGACTGACCCTCTACTTTGCAACGAGCTGTCGGATCCATCCAGCAAAGTTTTGATGCTCCTCAGCACAACAGCCACACGGATCAAGCAGCAGCTTACAATCTCTGCAGCTTTCCTTTTTCTATTCCAGGCAGTCCTCCACACGTGTAGACTCCTGGACCGCAAAACTCAGTTGTTCGGACTACGAGGGGATGCTACAGCTGTGGCTGCACAAGGTGTCCACCGTAACTATATCAAGGCCACTGCAGTGTGCTGCACTGCCAGCAGAATTTTAGGTACAGCCTTCAGTTGCCTGACGGGTTTCACAGGCGACCATGAGTAAAGGGGAGTCTGGACACCTGCACACTGCAAAGAATTGCAGGAAGTTTATTTCAGGAACGCTGGGAAAAAAAAAAAAACAGACAAAATTGTGAACAGGTTTCTTCAGTAAGTGAAGTTTCAAGTTGCTATTCCTCCAGCCAAAAACGTCTGCTGCTAGTCCAAAACCACCCTCTCCTTACAAAAAAAACAATTCTACTGCTAGTGCTTCACACATTTCCATGAGACCGATGATACTAACAATTCTCAAAACAATTCACACATGAAAAGGGAAATTAATTTCCTTCTGCTGACTCAATTGATATATATTTAACAAAAAACATTAGCCTGAAACAAACTTGTATGAACTGTGTATAGGTTCAACCCAACTCTGGGTAAAGCAGTAGTTGCAAATAGAGAAAAATGAACAATAGCAACAAAAAGTGATCAAGTGCCTGTGCACCCACCCCAATTTCTGCAGGGGGACAGCAAGAGTTTGCCAGCAGAAACTTAACTAATCACTTTCATATATGCACACATAGTAAGTCAACATTGCAATATCATAATCAGACCTACAATACTGAAAGTCACACTTCTTTTGAGAAGTGATGCTTCCACATTTACATTTTCTCAGGCATATAAACATACACGCCCACACAGTCACCTTCTTTTAACTCTAAGCATGAAATCACCTTGCTTTGAAGTTTTAAGCCAGTACACACTACAGTATTTTTATTTACATCAATCTTGCTAAAGTCACTTAGAACATACTCTACAACCAGAAGTGAAGAAAAAAAATATAAGTATAGTAAAAGAATCACAAAAGGAAAAAAAAATCTGATATCATTCATTGATTAGGTTACAGTTCTTTCAAGGATCAAACTGTTATTTCTACCCAACTGACAGACTAAATCCTCCAAATTTCACACAAATTGTGTTCATTCAGAGCAAAAGTAAAGGACAAAGAAACCTCAACACGAGAACTCATATTTCACTCAGATGCTAAGAAGCAGGAGCTGTTTTCCACTTCCAGTTCAAAGAGTATGGTTTTGTAGAAAGCTTTGTATGCCTCATGGAACTCAACCATTCAATATAAAAAGGTACAAGAGAATAATTCAAGCAATCAGTAGTTATCTCAACAAGCGTGTCTTACGAATGAGTTAAAACAGGAAACTGAAAAGAGAATGCAAGCAAAACCAACAGTAAAATGAATTATTTTTACTGTGAGGTGAAAAACTTTTCTTAGTCTACCTACTCATTTCACACACATTAGTAATGCGCAACTATCATTCTACCAAAAATTAGAAGAGAGTCACCACCAGATTTGTTTCACTCATTTCTTCGTGATAACTTTAAATGGGGTTTCTGAAGCTAGAAGTATTTTGCCATCCCTATCTACTAACAGCTGAAGACAGAAACTGGCTCTTTCCGTATCTATTAGGGTCTGGCGTGCCACAGGGGCTATGAAGGTAGGCACTTTCATAAACAGAAACATGCTCAGCATTTTCACACCAAACTTGAAACAATATTCAATACAGATTTGACATAAAAAATATGAGAGCTTACAGGTCCAAAAGACTCTCAGTAAATACACCTCTTTAAACTTCCTAAAATCTCCACACATGGACAATTTCTTACATAACGAGGTCTTTAAAAATGCAGTAAGGAAGCTCCCTAAAGGGTGGGGTACTTGGGAGGGTTATCAGACCTCTGGGGGATGTCACAGGCTCTCTCTTGGCAGTGTTTTATCCTTTCATATACCCAGGGGACTGATTAGTTCATGATAAGCAATTAGGCACCCTAGGGAGGACGGTTAACCATCTTACCAAAACAAAAAGGCTGCACAAATATAAGTCTCATTAGATTAAAGAAACACTATCTGCAGAACAGCAAATTTGTGTTTATTCCCTTCTACTGGAACTTGCAACTACTACATTTTGCCTACATATGGCACACACAGACCTCAGAAATCCCAAATTTGAGCACGTACTTGCTGCTAAATTGGTAACAAATGCTCCGAAGCACTTTTCCAAGACACTAGTGCTGTGATGCAGGAAAAAAGGAGGAGGGATGGAGGGGAGAAACACAGTAAATACTGATTAGAAGACTTGAACTAGCACTCTCAGTCATTTAAATTCTCTTCCTCATTGTTAAAATAGTCTCTATCCAAGGATGACCTTCAGAAAGTGGGACCTGGAAAGGCTGTATATAGCTGAATGCTGACTGAATTTTAGAATGAGTCCCCCAGTCAGCAGCAGACCCACCATTACATGCCTTGCTCAAAAAAAAAAAAAATTCTGGGAAGGGAAGCTCCTGTCTCCTATGGGGCTTTTGGTGAGGCACCTACGCATATCACAGCTCTAGCCATGTTAAATCTTTATCACTGATGAAGCAGAGGGATAAATTCATGCCAACTGATGTAAAAGCTGCAACACACCCCAATGGTGCTGCTCCTGCCTTACATCAGGCTCAATGCATTTCAAAGTACTTCGATGGCTTAAAATATGAAGGAATGCTTTTCAATAAGACGACCTCCTATCCTTTTCTGTTCTTTTATCTTTTTTTAACAGTTTGCCATCCAGTGATAGGAGGGAACCCCAGCTGCATAGCCTGAGCTTTTATCTTCTGCTGACCATGCAACAACACAAAGCTCAGTGCTGGATTTCCTGCTGCTTGCCGAAAGGGGCTGTTCAGCTTGTTTAAATATTACTTGCCTTGGGAGCCTTGGAGTTGTGCCCAAGCACTGTACTGTATCTTCCCAGCATCCATTTCAGCATGTACTTTAAAGGTCTTCAGGTTCCATGTACTATGCTCCCTCTCTGCTATGGGAGGAGCCTCATGACTCCAGAAAAGAAAAGAAATCCCATTCCACTCCTCCCTCTCTCCCCCTAATCCCTCTGCCTCATTCCATTACACAGGTAAGAGAAGTCCCTGTTCATCCCAAAAGCATGCAAACACATTTAGTCCCATAAACTGAACCAACTGCAACCAAAGTAAGACATTCTGGTACAAAAGGCTACAGCTAGGAAGAAAACAGATGCCATGTGCTCTGTACAGCAATCTACCAGTGTGCAGTGAGCAAGCAACCAAGAAAGCACAGCAGCAAAAGTGGATTGAGTACAGCAGCCTCCTGCCATACTAAACTTATAGTCTCCACTGTGGATTTTAGAAAAAAAAAGAATCTTTAAACACTACCTTCTCTGAATTCTCAAACTTAACATTAAAACACTGTTCTTTCCTGTTCAGAGCAATGATGAAAAAAACCTCACAGTTTTCACAAAACCAGAAAGGATATTCCAGCATTTAGGAATTCTTTCAGAAGCCCTCCTTTTCACAATTAACAGGAGGCTGAATTCCGGCTACAAGGTCAGGAGGAGATAACCTTGGCCAATAGAAATGATCTGCATCAGCCCAAAGGCAGCGCCAGGCCACCCATTAAGCAGCCCAGCAGGCCTCACTGTTAACCTGTGTGCAGCCAGTAACAGCTGATAGGAATGGAGAAGCAGGGGGTAAAAATCAAAATTCACAATCTAACCATGACAGCTGTGGACACAGCCATTCAAATCAGGAAAACTTCAGTAAATACTGACTGTGAGAACTGTCCTGTAAGAAGATGTATCTCATTTTCCATGGCAGCTGCGATGCAGAAATACATGCACCCCACAAACTGATGTAGGATTGCAGGAAACTCAAGGCTAGAAGTGAAAACCTGCTTTTAATCCATTCTATTCTGCTTTGCCACAGCCTGCAGTGTGCAGACTGATTTAACCTGATGTAAGCCACAGCTGTCATTCAGAAGGACAGACTGCCAGTCCTCACTTTACCCCATAGCTCTGGCCACGTGTTCTCCCTGCGGCCTCATGCCAGTTTTAGAGTTTGAACAACCACATGGTGATCCAGGATCATGGAACAGGTCTGAATTGAGATTTGGGTTTGTTTTGGTTTGGCTTTTGTTTGTACTTAAAAATGCATATACATAGAGTTTCATCAACAGCCTTCACACATGAGAGCTGAGACATAGTCAAATTACACCCTCTATTTGAGTGAGGGATGAGAGACCTGAGCAAGAATGTTGTCGGTAACACTACTCCTGCAGTGCTGCAGTACCGGGGAAAGATGAAAAGATGTAGTGGAACGAACTCACAACTGGCTCCATCTCTAGATCCCCTCCTCCTGCTTCCCCCTTGCTCCCTTCTCTCCAACTCAGAGCTCACTTGCAACATCTCTACCACAAAAACATTTAAAAATATACCTGAAGTTCAGTTTTCCAACTAAATCAAATGAAAATAGTTTCACAGTAAACCACCACAATTCAAATATCTCTACTGCACTTCTCTCATGGCGTCCCTGGATGAGGAGAGTAAGAGAGCAAGAGCAGACTTAAGCAATGAGTTAGTACTTTTCTGCTTACCTATCCAATTTTACCTAAAGGACTGGGTGTAACTTTTGCACAGTGCTAAGCACAAAAAAAACACAACTCAAAAAATATCCACCTCCCTTCCAGCACATGGCTGAACTATGCCTAATTTTCAAGTCACTTGTTTGTAAACTTTTGTCAGCGACCCTTTCCCTGTGCAGAGACTAAATATACCCCCTCCAATACCACTCATGCTTCATTAAATCACATTACTAACAATGCTGAAACAGCCTGCCACCGTGTGCCACATGTACCAACCACAGTTCCAAAGCCACCAGCAAGTAGGGCAAGCAGCTCACCTGGAATCCCCGCTTACTTTAGAGACAATATTTACAAACCTTGGGCTCTTGGATTTAATATACAGCACGGTGGGAATGGCACACATGCTTCCACAGGGGCAGCTCACCTCCTAGAGAGATTGGTATTTATTGTAAAATGCATCACCTTAAGGGGATGGGATGGGACAGAAGTAGAGAAAAGAAACTAAAGCTGCAGAGGGACAGGACGTGTTGCCCTGAGCATGTCCTCAGGCACTGCTAGCTCACATTGCTTGCACCATCTGATCTCTCAAAGCTAAACATGGAATGTAGGTAGCAAGTCATAACGCTGCACAGGCCTGGAGACGTGACCCATCAGCTGTTTCTGCATTATAATTATTGCACTAGGGCACAGCAGGACCAAAAGTTTGCCTGGGCAGATTTCTGCAAAGTTCTGGCTTGTTAGAAACTACAAGAAAGGTCATACGCTGCTTACAGATTTGTGATTACAGTCACTTTTCTGCAGGCCTGGCATTCCCTGTTTAAAATCCTCAGTCTGCAAGAAAAGTGGAAGGCCCAGATCTGTTTGTTATTCAGAACTGCATTAAGAAGTGAGATTCCACAGAACTGTGATCTCTCCCACCCCCCTTCATAAGACACACCTGAGTTTCGCACAGATGCAATGAAGCAGCACTCTTGATCATTCTCCGCATTTCTCAGCTGGTCTTGGTCATTTCCCCTTCAGGCCACTTCTGCTCCCAAGCCTCCTCTCACTCTCTTTTTATTTTTAAAGTTTCTGCTACTAATAAAAAGCCTGAAAACCTTACTGCAATACCATTATTTCCTTGTATTATCATATTCTCTAGTGAACTGATTAATTCTCAGAGTGATCTTGACCCTCAGCTCCCACTGGGCCTCAAGTGATGCAAAAGGCTTCTTTCAGATTTTCCTCCATTTTATTTTTGTCCCAACATGCACAGAGTACAAGTAAAGGACTCAGTTTTGAAACTCTGGACTTAAAATGCAAATATCTTACTTTTAGGAAATCTGATTGTTGCTATAATATGCTCAGAAGTAAGCAAAGCTCAAAGAGTACAAGTCAGTAAGGAAATTATTTTATCCAATATATATTCAACATTTTGTACTGTCCAGGCTTAAAACTTTAAATTATTAACAGGCCAGTTTTGTGAGGCAGTGACATGAAGGCAAGTCATGGAGAAACCATCAACAAAACCTGCAGAAGGAAAAAAAACCAGCAGTACATAACCACAACATTTCTGTTATACAAAAAACAGCAGGCACTGTAAATCTAGATAGCACAGCATTTTTCCAAATCATTCCCTTTAGTAGACTCAAAGGCTGGAGGGATGCTTTCAGGAGGCCACTCTGAGCTACATCAAGCTTCCGTTTGAGACTATGTGGATTCTCCCTGCCCTCCCAGCCATCCCTCAACCAAACAAAAATCTTAGCACTTCTAGCATATTTCCAAACCAAGATGCACTCAAAGCAAAATCACTATGAGGGCCACACACCACAGGGATATTGCCCAAACTTCTAAAGCACTATTTTTTGCAAGAGCAGATAGGTACTGGGATGCCAGGTTAACAGGAAGACAGACACAAGGAAGACATTAGTAAGTGATGAACAAGTCTATAGGTCAGAAAACCACACTTGAGGCTAAGAAACCTCTAAGAAACTCTGTTAGCACAAGAAGAGCACCCATCTCTAAAAAACCACTTTCTATCTTACTCTTGCCATCCCCTTCCTGATACTCCTCTCCCTGCTGTGATTCAGAACAGCAAGGCAAGTGATGTCTAACCATACATCAGAAGAATTGGCTAATACAATGTCACCCAGCCCACCACATGAACAAAAACTGCCAATGAACCCTGCTAAATGTTAACTGCAAAGTTTTGCTTTACTGATGGTATTACACTGCCAAGGGCTCCCTTGTCTTCATACACACACTGCCCTCTTAGAAATGTCAAATCTGCTCAAACCTAGATTTACAAATACATGCACAGATATTCTACACATCTGCTTCCACCTGGTGGATTACCAGAGATGGAGACTGCAGCGTTTTTTAAAACAGACGTGTAAAGCCACCTCTAAAACTAGCTGCATGGTAATTCTGTGGCCAGGTATAGAGGCCAGGCAGAGTGGTCAGGCTCAGGGGCAAGAGAGAAGTTTGCAAGAAATGGAATAAGAATCACTAAACTGTTTAAACCATTTTTAAATTCAGGGGTTTTTTCCCTCTTGAAAAACAAAACAAAAAAGGGATTTTTCTTGAATTTTGAATTCTTCAAAACAAAAGAGGACAGAGTTATTCAATATTGCTCTGGGCTACTTATCATGAATAAATAACTTCAATCAAGTATCTTGTTAAAAAACTTAAAATTCTCTTTTCACAGTCCCCCCTCCCATAATCAAGTAAAAAAAAATTATACATGGTATATAATCAAAACAAAACCATAAAATAATCTATTGCTAGCCATAACTACAGAAACCAAGGGATCTTTCAACACTTCAGCAAAGCAAATGAGAATGACAGGGAGTATCCTGAGATGCTCTGCTGAAAATTCTCTCAGGTCTTGTTTCTATAAATTTCCTTGTTATGATACCTGCAAATGCAGTTTTGCAGTAACTTCCATTTTCATACACATATTTTTAAATACAGCAGCAGCCTTTGCCCTGTGTACTGAGCACCAAGAGTATTTCAATCTCTGTGGCCAAAGTTTGCAGGAAAGCTGACTGGAGATACTAGAGGTGTGGCACATTTCTTTTTTGCTCTACATACTTCTGACTGGAAGTGACGGTAAGTATCACTCCAGCCTCAACCTGTTTCCCTCTTGCACCCACAACAGCTTAGTAAGATACAGTCACAACAGGCTACTGCAAATTACACATAAGGGCTCATTACAAATCAAGGCCTCAGCCTTGCTAATGAACTGATACTAATAGGTTCATTCTATGGAGGAGAACCATTAGCTTCAGTAGTGGTCCCTGAATCAGGAAGTTTGTTTACATCACATGCACAGTTATTTACAATCTTCTGGGCCCTTGCTTTTATTTAGGAGATCAGTGGTGTTTGGCAAGGAGCGCAAATCTTGTCCAACAACTTTCAAGCTACCCTTCCTCCCCATGGAGCAGAAGTGCCCACAGATGAAAAGCACATTCACAAGAACAGCATTTTCACCTTACACTAACAAATTCCTCAAACAGGAATTCTATACCTATAACTGTACATCACAGTGCAAGAGAAACAATCCCACATGTATTTTGCACCTGAAAGAGTGGACAAATACAGAGGTATATACATAAGATCACTAAAGTGCTTTCTCAAGATGTGGGACTAGGTTACCAAGTTCAGTCTTTACAGAGCTGAAATGACCTACTCCGCTCTGCAACAAGACAGACATGAGGATGCTCAGCTTTCACTGGATCATGCACGGTCCCTTTTACTTCTGAATTACAGCAGACATTAGGACCAGACCACACTGGAGTAATCACCGTTGCCATTATCAGCTATGATAACAAAAACTTATTCAATTGATGGCTATAATTCCAGTCTCCCATCCACTTTGTCTTTCTCAAATCTCAATGCCCCTGCATTATAGCTTTGAGAACTCGAAGAACTGGTCAATTTTCTCCCCCTTCCTGAGGATTTGAAGTTTGCTGCAGGTTTTTTTTCTAGTTTCTGTAAAAAACAGGGACATGAAAGTAATTCAAAGCCTGAAGTCACTTTTCCCTCAGCTTCATTTTCAGAAATGGCTGAAGAATTTTTTTTTTACTACTTACTTCTCTTTCAAAAACAAATGCGGCCTGAAGCTAAACACCTGACATGCAGTGTTTCAGCACAAATGGTTAAAGCTCTGCAGAGCCACATGCAAGAGAAAACGGGCAGTAATAATGCTGCTTGGTGATCTCCAATTGGAAATCCTCCTGGCAGCCCAGTTTCCTTCATGCAGAGCAACTTACTGACATTCTCTCTCTCCATTCCTCGCCCTGATGACTCTCTCACTACACCTGGAAATTAGGAAGCTGACTAAGCTCCCTAAAAACTGGTCTGGTTAGCCCCAGTCACCCCCACTCCAAAATAGTGAAAGCAGACAGTGTGACATCTTAGCAGATGACGTCTGAGACTAAACTGGTGGAATTGGCAGCAAACATTAAAGGTACCTTTTTTACCTTGAGTCCAGTCGCTGTCATGGATCCTCATTCCCAAAGCCAAGAGAGATTTTCAATGCATTTTTGGCGTTGCTGACTTTAAGCTCACAAGATAAACTCCAGTTGTGATTGTTCACAACTCAGAAAATGCTTTGAGAAAGGAAGCAGAAAAAAGCTGAAATTCTCTCACAGTCACATTAGCCCAAGAGCCACAGCCTTAACACTGCCAGTTTCCCATCTCATTAAGTGTCTTGCAATACTTGTTTTTGTAATCGTTTTCCATGCTGTCTACACAAAAAAAGTACCTCAGAAGCCAGAATAACTACATTCCTCAAACATGGACCCTTTCCAGACTCACCCTAAACATTTCTGTGCTTAAGGTCCTACACACATATGAACACACAGCTCATTTACAGGCCCAGCAGTTAATTCACCTTCAAGTAGCCCTAATTTTGAGGCTAAACACTTCCTAAACTTCTGCATCCCTGATGGCTGTCTGAGGGAAGGCAGGCTGCCTCCTGCTTCCTCTGTGATCCTGGCTGTCAGGACAGGACTGCAGTGCGGCCTACCCGTGCTGCTCTGCCCTAACCACACCGGTGTGTCCCTGTGCACACAGGGTGCCATCACAGCGACCACTGCACATGCAGATTCCTTCTTCCTGAGAAATTCACAGTGACAAACTGCCTGCTTTCCAGTTTTCCCTTTTCAACTCTTTTTTTTTTAAAGACAAAGACACCTCCTCTCCCCCTCATTTCCCCATCACCTCCACTTAAAAAGCCTAAGGCTCACTGATCCCATGGTAGATGGCAAGGCCTTTGAATCACTGTCTGCTGGCTGGTGCGGAACCAGCCTAGGTAATGTTCAGACAGGGCACGCACCACAAACTCTCTTCCAGAAACTTTAAAATCCAAAATGCAAATACTCCGCCCATCACCTTGAATGCTGTCAAGCAATAAAAACGCTAACAAAAGAAGTCACAGTACAAGTCTCTGGCTATCTGCCTGGGGTCTGATGACTGCAGGTAAGTCCTTGAGAGGAAGGGATGTGATCCACCCACTGCAGGCGGCTGCTTCCCTCAGCCCCTCCAGCAGATCCTGCCCTATGGACCAGGCCCTGTGTTCAGCTCTCCCAGGCTCCTGCATTTCTCAGTCATAACAAACAGTAATGGCAGAACACCACTAAGAGACACTCCAACTCAACAGTGACTATGTCCTCTTATCACCCCGCCACGATGCCACAGACATCCCTGGACTCAACACCACCAACTTGGAAGTACATCCTCTATGACTATGTCAAAACAAACTCCATTTTGGAAAAGTTTTTAAGACCAAAAAGTCAGTCCTTCTAATTTTTGTACAAGGAACAAACCCTGCAATACCTGCCTTGTGTGCTTCAGGCCCTGAAAAGCTGAAAGCTGCCAGAAACAGCTGAAGGATGGAGGGAGAAGGAAGATTTTTGTGATGAATCCTCTTTTCAGAAAGTTTTAGAAATAACTGTACAATCACACAGATGTAATGCTTTGCTCAAATAAGTACATAAACTCAGAATGGGAACTATTTTAAAAATCACAATGGCTTTAGGTTTTATATTTATTTACTGTTTTGACTGCAAAGGATAAATGGTCTCCTGTAATATAACATTACTTTTCAACTTCAATATATAATTAACACAGGGACTGGTACCTTTACATCTTTCCTATGTATTTTCGTCAAGATTCAATGGCACGAACACAAGGATACCTACCTCTAAGGTTCATAACCACACCTCTTCATTAAAAAGATTACTGAGCAGTCTAACAAAAGGATGTTTACTTTCAGTGCACCCTGATTCTGTATCACTCAGCCCATTTGCAATCTCTAACACTGATATCACTCAACTGATCTTTACTGATATTTGGAGACAAAGGGACCCATGTTTCTCCCTCAATCAGATTTAATAAATCCACAGAAGTCAAAACAAAACAAGTCAAGAGACAGAAGAATCAGGACTTTGGGATGCTATACTACTGTCTCCTGTGTGGTTAATTTTGATGAGCTTGTTGAAGCAGAGCCTTTAGCCAAGTGCTTTTTCATACAAACATCCATAGCTCAGAGACGATTAATCACCATTTGTTACTCACCTTCTGGCAACACCCACTCTAAGCTAGGCATCATCCAGACACATTAAGACAGACAGTCCCAGTCTGAAGGCTTTGTTGTAAAAGAAAGCCATTTCTGAGACCCAGTCCTGATGGAGAGACATCTACAGACCCCTGTAGTACTCAGCACAGCTACTGGGATCTGCCAGAATAAAGATGCTCACAGGAACACTTAATCACAAATACCAATCTTTCAAAAAGGGACAAGGTATGTACGAAATACATCAGCTATACCTACTTTTCAGTACCTGTCAACTGCTACTGGTGTTACGGTACAAGTAAGCGTCATGAAAAGATTTTGCTGAAGAAATAGGGTGAATCTTCATAGATTTATCCATCAGAGCCCCTCACTTGGTTACAGGAAAGTAGTTATTCTGTTCTTCTGCAGCATTAGTAACTTCTCAAACAAAGAAGCCTGATTGAGGCAGACAGTGAGGGGCTTATCAGCTTAGGAAATGGGAAGGATGGTCCAATTAACTGCCAAGCAGTCAGACATAATTCACTCTGACCAGGCCAATGAGAGATGAGTCCCAGAAATGCATGTCCTGTCCATTTATGTAACACCCAAACATTCCCCCCGACAAAGGCTTCCCTTCTGGAAGTACTGCCTAAGTAAATTCACCTGTATGGACCTGCATCTGATTAAGCAACCATCTCAGTGGTACAGGAGGCATTGCCAGTCGCTACACTGCTGAACTCAGGCCCTAACAAGCACCACCAAGCAGCCAGCCAGAATGCCCTGTGCAAGGTTATCTGGGGTCCACACCACTGCACTGTCTTCTCACACATCAACAGGGCAAGATGCAGAAGGCACAAAAAGGAAAAACCCTGCCCTGCTGTAGGTAGGAAAGCATTCATTTTCTTGAGCTGCTATGGCCTAGCACAGAAAGAGTCAGAATGTTATTGAAGTATTTCACAATGTTAAAAACAAACAAGCAAAAAAACCTGAAGACAAAACGTATGTAAGAGCTGATTAGCTGTGAATCGAGCCACAGTGCTGCTCTTCAAGTCCTCTGCCATGCTTAGTACCCTGCTAGAACAGGGTAAACAGAAAGAAGGCCAAGAGAGAGTAAGGGGAGAAATTCTACAAAATATGCTAGAATGAAAAGAGAGATCTCAGTCAACCAAAGCTTTAACTTGGGATCCATCACCTAGGATGAAGCAGGCATTTGAAGTCGAGAAAGGAGAAACAAGAAAGAAAAAAACATGCCCCCAAAACACTGATTCGTAAACACAAACAATTCTGCAAATAAAATGTGCATGTGGGAACTGGTCCATCCTTTGATAAGATACCTTGTTTTGTGTCGTCCTCTCAGTTTTTAAGTGCCAGACTTAAGACTGTCACAGTCAGGAAAACATGCTATGAGCAGAAGTGTAAAAAAACCCAGTTGTATGGAGTATTTATGCTACACATGGCAACATCCTATGTGTCAGGCAGTTACCAGAAGCTAAGGAATCTGTGTGGTACCAGCAAATTCGCCTTGCAGCAGGGTGTTAGAGCAAGCACAGACCAGACTATATATGGTATGTTTACTGAATGATTAGGCCTAAACATGTTACAGAAGAAATTATGTCTTGTATTAGATGCTGGGCTTCCTGCTGCAAGGCAAACCATCCTGCTCAGAAAGCAGTCTGTCACATATTCCTCATATGCTTCTGGTTGTGGGTGCCAGTGAAACCTCTAGAAAACAGGAACAGGTTATGAGGCAAGTAATGATTAACTATGTGGAGGATCAACCCTCCAAGCTCCACCCACCAGCATTCCCTGTCTCCTTGCTGCTCTTCCTCCCCCGCCACTGCTACTTCTCGGTTGGGACTGTTTGCAGGGCGGGCCGGCGGAGGGGAGGAAGGCACTCGGGCACATGCCGCGCCAAAAGCTGCCTCTGCTGCAGGATGACGGGCACGGACAAGTGCACCCTCTTTCTTAAGAAACAGCTGGCAGCAGGCGAGCCAGCGCTGCAACCATCCGCCTGCCCCACATCCAAACCCAGCTGGCACAGGACTATTTCATAACGGGGAGGAGGGGGGAAAATCCTGAAAGGGTAGAGGGAGGAGGGTGTACTGAAGATGCCTTAAAGCACAGAAGAAAGTTCGTATCTGGCTTCTGTGGCCTGCCTAACCTGTTTTGTGGCATGTTCCGGTTAACTCTCCTTTTGGTCGAGGTTGTTAGTTGTTTTTCTTTCGGCATCCAAAGCCAAATTGAAGCCCCTTTTTTCCTCTGACTCCTTTCATGCTCCATCACACTCCAGTACAAACATGCGCACACAGAACACAGATGCCAGAAAACAAAACACTGAGTTCATCACAGACTGAAACTGGATGTAGAGTTTTTTCACTGGAGGGAACTGGATGTTCCTTGTCAACTCACCAGGACCATCAGCCCTCGGGTGTCAGACTTCTCACCTTCATCACTGCTTTTTGACATTAGCAACTCATCAAAAAAACTTAGAACTACACAAAGTGCTTGTAAGGGGGTGTGAAAACAAAGCAAAAAAAAGCCCCAAACCTCAAAACACCCTCCTAGAAGACTGCATGCCACAGAAATCTGACCAGAGTGAAGTGCGGGAGCAGCAGCAGTGATCACAGCACCAGGACATACCACCACCATCACAGCAGATTTATGTCTTCACTGTGTACAGTATTCACAGGGTTAATGAGTAGCCCAAAGATCAGCAATAAACCTGCTAAGCAACAAAAGCATCAACTCCAAGCTGTGCTGCGTGATTTTTGACAAGGGTTAAGCAGTCGGTAACCAGTGACAAGAACTTGGTGGTGGCTCAGTAGCCATTTTAAGCAGCAGATATATTAATCACGGGAGTGCAGGAACAAAAGAACCAGAAGCAAAAGCATGCTTCAGAAACAAGGACCCCTAAAAGCTCAGCAGCACACACATACCCCTCTGTCATGTGTAAAATAAATTCAGAGAAGCAAGCAAAGAAGAAAGATTATTCCATGACCTCCAGAGCACAGCAAATCCCTCAGAGCAATGAGTGCTAGGCATCAGAAACTTCCTGGTTTCCAAGCCATTGTTCCACATGTTTTCTGGAGAGTTTGCATGCTGTGGGAAAAATTCCCAAGTACACTGAAAGCAAGCCTGTAACATCCCCTTCCACTCCCACAGCAAGTATGCAGTCCATAAAAGATTAAAGTTCTGGAAACATATGCTCGAACAAGATTCATCTTATTTTTAAAAAAAAAATACACATCAACCATTTAGCAGTTGATGCATTTATCAAAATATTTTGCCATCCCTTTTTTAATAAAGCAAGGTGGGGGGCAGGGCCATGGAGCAAGTGAGCAAGAGCATGTGAGACACATGCAGTCCGTAACCTGAACACCATTTTACAAATGTATTTACTATCCTGCTTTTCTTTGGGGGGTTTTCAGGCCAGGGTGGCTTTTGTCTCTGTGCTATATGCTAGCCAGCTTGTAACAAATGAGCAGTCACAGAGTAAGCAGATCTGGCTCCTTCTCTGAATCTACTGGGATGCTGAGGCACAAAGATGGGCCTGAAAAAACTTCTGTTTGATTATGAGCCTGATCAATCCCCTTGGTCACGCGAGCGCCTGAAGTCTGGTACAATTATTAACTGTGCTGCAGTCACATGAAAGAGAACAAGCTTCCCCCTCCCACCCTCATCTCACGGGTAGCATTATGTGGGCAGTAAATATATGAAGGAACGTGGTGAAGCTCGGGGGTGTGTGTAGAAACCTCCACAGAAAGGCTTCATAGCTGTACATTTTATCATTTCTTTTTGGTGTACGAATTATGGACATTACAATTACAGGCAAGCCTGACTGATGCCCAGACACGTTTGGGTACCCAAAGGAGAGTGAAGTGGGGAATCCTCATCTCTACTCAGTGTTGCCTTCATTAAAGAGGGAAAATCAAAGTTATTTCAAATTTTCCCCATTTCTTAAACATTATGATGGATGGAGCATGGAAAGTATTTCTATTAAAGCACAAATGGTACTTTCTAAACTGGTGGGCTTGCTTTCAAGGTGTTCTTATTGGCTGGTGGAGATTCAACAGGTATGAGAGAGATGGGAAAAAGAGAGCACTGTGCTTCTAAAGAGAAACTCTTGGCATTGAGACAAATGCGGCAGGCAGTGTTGACTAAAACCTGAAGCTGTGATTCAGCTGTTGGGACCAGCATCTCATGGAGCCTCCCTGCTTCACAGCTTGCACTCATGTAACTAAGAATGGAGATGGCACTTTCCAAAAGCTGCTTTCCAGGACTGAGAGGGAAACTACAGAGAAAGAGCATTCAACCAGAATGGTACCCAACTAACCCCTAACTCCTGCACATCCCAGACTGCCAGAGGGCTGCTGTGACAGTATTTTAGCTGTGAACCAAGCATTGCAGGTGTGTGCATGCTGTAGAAACCTGAGCTCAGAAATACAAACAACTGCAACCCAGCTGGGATGGAAGCTGTGCCTGATGGATGTGCAGCACCTTGAGCATCCCCTGACACATCCTGGCCCAGCACAGCAGCCCCTCCTGTGCAGTGTTTCAGCTGAAAACAGTAAATTCCACTGACCAGAGAAGAAGGGTAAGCAGAGCAGGTGGTGAGAAAGAATGTCAGGTTTGACATCAGATGACATTTCCTAGACATAATTAAAAATATAAAGCGCTGCGCATCTTAAAGTGGTTAACATCTGTAGAGTCACCAGCCTTGTGACATTGAACAAGAAAAGGTGGTGGCGGGGGAGATAAACAGCAGGTTGATGACAAACAATAAAACATAAATGAGCACATCTTCTTTCGAAGTGCTACGTGTATTTTCTGTTTAGTTGTAACTGAGTAGGTCCCCAACAAAACAACTACATTTGTGAAATACCATGCATCCATTTTATATAGTATTTTAAAATGTTCTTTTGCCTTGGCCTGCCTATGCAAAGTAACGAAGAAATATCACCCATCA
This sequence comes from Anthoscopus minutus, assembly GCA_013399455.1. Lineage (NCBI taxonomy): Eukaryota > Metazoa > Chordata > Aves > Passeriformes > Paridae > Anthoscopus > Anthoscopus minutus. The sequence goes on from VWYI01013298.1 coordinate 143,215, forward strand.
GGAACTCCCTAAGAAAAATAAACCTTAAAATAGCATGGTACACTCACTGAGTAACACGTACTTCTGCAATACTCCTGTTCTTTATATATTTTGCATCTGAAAACTGCAAATCTCACACACACACACACAAAAGACAGACAGACTGCTGCTCTGGACAAAATGGTGCCATTTAATACAAAAATCTGGTTTATGCATAGCCTGGCTGTAGTGCATGCTGGGCCCAAGCAGAGTGGGATGCAGCCAGTTATATCGAACAGTTGTGCCCTCAGCAACAAATGGTGCATTCATAAAACTGGAAAAGCCTCTGTCTCAGGGATTGCAGCTCTGCAAAGGAAACAATTGCTTGCTGACATTTTCTGAGGGAGGATATGGCCAAAAGACGTTGAGGGGGAGAAGTATGATCTACAGGAAAGTTATGTTCAGAAGACATACCAAAATATAAGGGAAGAAAACCCAAATCTGCCACTGAGCTCTCTTTGCGCTCTCCCTCCATTAGCTAGTCTCTAACAAAAGAGCAAGGCTACCTGAAAAGACATGTGGCTGGAAAACACTTGGCCAGTCAAGAGTATAGAAGAAAAAGAAGAAAAGAAAAAGCTTTCTTGTGGAACGCTGGTCCATGAAGAAGCGACAGCCATCACGCAGGCTGCAGTACACAAAGCTGCATGTGACAGGCAGTTTCTCACAAGTTTCTTACCCTTGCCTTTATTAGCTATGCCACCTCCACACTGGTAACTAAAAGCCAACATCTGGTGGTAGCTAAATGTCACCACAGACAATCCCTTTAATAAAAATTTAAAGAGTCTGGGTCCCAACAAGGAAGTCATTAGTGCTTTGAATATAAGACCCTATGCAAGAACTTCAAGACTGAAAAAATCCCTGGCTTTTAAGCTGCCCAGAGCAGTGACTTTGGTGTGCACTAAGGCCCTTCTCCAGGCCCCGTGCCACCTCGCTCTGGGGATGCTCAATTCACAGCTTCTGGCCCATGTGTAGCCCATCTGGACAGTTCAGCTGGTCAGCACCATGTGCTGGGATGCCCAGATAGGTCTGTGGATGTCTAGGGCTTGCTGCAGGATGGGAGCATGCTGTCCAGTCTGCCCTTGGCCTAGGGAGCTCTGGCTCCTGAAGCTGAATTGCAGACACTGCAATCAGCCCCAAACACATTTGGAATCTCTGAAACCTAATCTGACCTGTCCCTCAGATGCATGAGACATCCATGCAAGTCAATGCAAAAATGCCCCCTTTGGAGCTAAGCAGTAAAGCAGCATGGCTTATTAATTAATACCTGTCACCTGCTCCATTCTACCAAGCTAGGTAATAAAGCAAAAAAACCCTACATCATACACCATAACTGAAGTTAGAGTCAGTGGCAGCTCCTGTAAGACACCAAAAGAAATGAGTTCCACCTGCACGTTGATAAGAAATAAGAAACAACTCTCCCCAGCCATTCCTGGCTGCCCTAAGGCTGCGGTGGGGCATGCACCCTATTTCCTCCTGGGGCTCATGCAGCATAGAGGTCCCACATCTCACCCAATAAAAGTTTTCTCCTAAAAACTTAACAGTTTGGGAGAATTGACACTGTCTTCCACAGCTAAGGCAAGCCCAGTTGAAGGAGAGACAACAGAAATTTTGTGGCTGACAGAGTAAGTCCCACCATTATATTATCAAGAGTGTGTGTGTTTTAAGACATTATTAATAGAGTCCTCTTGCACTGAAACCTTTGCAAGGGTATTTAAAAAGGGGATGCATTTAATTCCTCCTATCCCCTGTGTACCTAATGGTCTTCTGAGAGCCAATTATGAAACCATTTCAGAGGTGAACAGGACTGTAGTCCCAGAGACTGACAGTAAAAGTACTTTTCCACAGAGGTTTAAAAAGACCCACGCAAGCAAGCAACCAACTAACCAAAAAAAGGCAAAACAGGATGAGTGGTTCTTCAAGAGAGAGTGAGACATTCCTGCACCTCAGTGCCACAAGCAGCCAAAACCTGCACGTCCACTGGAGGTGAGGAATAAACACTGGGAGCATGCATGGCAAGCTACAGCAGTGAGAACTGAGCCATAGCTATTGAGGCACTGGAGAATGAACAGTAATGCTTTTGTTTACCAGCTGTGCGCTGCAAATTATTGCTTCTGCAAGAAAGCTTGTGCTGTAGTTGCATAAATAATTTCAATAAAACTGTATAAAAAGCTACGTCATTAATGCTGGTCATCAGCAAATACAAAACTGCAAAAGCTTTTACAGACGCATCAAAGCAACCTAGAAACTGCCTAACTTTACTCCTTGGTCAGCTTCCAGGCAAGGCAAAAGTCTACACATGCATGTAAGGTTTTGTACATGCTCCCATGAAACCTGCCCTCTGCATTCTGTAAGTCAAGTGGCACATACGATTTGGTTTCCTTCCATAGGCTTAACAAAGGCTTCTAAGACAATACATGACCGACTTACTAGGAAATTGTTTGTTTGTTTTAAATTTGGAGAAGGCAGCAAAAACACCTGGGAAACTGTGGGAGAACATCAACAGAGTTGAAAAGAAAATTACATCCCAGCCTCCTGAAAAACTGTAATATAAAGCTCTTTGGGAAGTCTGTGAGTAAGGGATGAACAAAGAAGTTCTCCATTTGAGAAATGTCCTTCCTTTGAACACTGAATCATATAATACAAGTTTCCGCATCACACTGCAAAAGAAAAAGGAAAAAAATAAATCCTGCCTGAAATGTGTCACTTTTTTGCTCCTGTTTACTTTGTTTGTTTGTAGTGGTTTTGTAAAATCCCACAAATATTTCAGACCAAAACCACAGTCCGTATTTTATATTTAGATGAACTATGGCATCTTTCAAGAAGCTGTAATTGCAAGCCTGCATGTAAAACTCTCCCTTCTGCCTGCCCTGGGACCATGCAGCCATTGCAGAAGGAAGAACATGGGACACCACTGCAGCCCAGGTGGTGACCCTCCTCCATGCACTGGCCCAGCCACCCCACAGCTCAGCTCCAGCAGGATGCTAGAGTGAGTCCTTGCACTTCCCATGATAAGGGATGCTTTTGAATAGGATGGCTAATGTCTGCAGGTAAAATTTAGAACCAACAAGAAAATCTCTTTCTTTCTTTTACATCCCATTTGATCCAGGTAGAACAAACAGGATGGAATTTGCGTTTCGTGCTGATGCCTCCAGTATCAGCCTTGATTTAAATCATAAATGCAGTAGGGAAAAGGAGCCTGAAGGTTTCTAACCGGGTGTGTTGAACACCATGACCTCCTCACACCCCCATCCCACAAATGCTTAACTGCTGAATGAAATTCCTCTTGTTTCCTGCACTGAATCATCTGTGTCACCACAAAGATGCGATTTTCAACCGTGCGCACACGTTTCTGATTTGAGGGGCATGCAGTGTAGGGTGTTTCTCAAACTACTGTCAGACCAGCCACACGCGGTTTGGATTTCTTCTGTGTTTGATGTATCATTTAACTAAATCTGTGTTTTTCCAACGAGGCACAACCTTTCAGTGATGCTGTTTTCTAGGAAATATGTAGGAGAATACTGCTGCTTCCTTTGCAAAGTATTATTTGAATGGAGCTAGGAGGGACAAGATATGCTGATTTGCACAATTAAAAATAACTTACAAAAAATTGAACTGTGGCATCAGATGCTTCAACAAATTTCATTACGGCAGATTACATGCTTTTTTCAAAATGCCTTTTTTCCAGACCTCAACTTAAAGTAATTTCATTAATTTACCCACAAATTACCTCATTTTCATTGCTAAGCTGATCAACTATTTTTTAATCACTACAGCAATTCTTTCTGCAGAAAAGCTATCAGCACTGTAACCCTCAAACACAATAAAGAAACATCCAAGTCACCTGAGAGAAAGAAAGGTGAGGCAAAATGCTAAACCACAGTTCCTTAGCCACCCTTCCTAACCAGGATGGCTTTGTATCATTGCAGGCACAGAAGGGAGGGAACTGTGATTTCTGTTTGGCTGTGCACTGCCAAAGTCAGTGGGATCTTTCTGAATGCTGGGTGGGAACAGGCCCTTACAAACATGCAACAAGCAATAGCAAAGCTTATGCTCAGCTCTGAATTGATCTGAGTCAGGAGGTGCTCAAGCTGTCGGTCAGCAAGAGTGCTGATTGGTCTGGTCATCTCACTGGAGCAGAAAAAAAATTCAAGATGCACATCCTCCTTGGAATACCCCCACCATAGGCTCACCAAGATAAAAGTTTAAGGACAAGAATCATGTTTTCACACAGGCCTATTTTTTCCACAAAGTGTTGTCAGCCTTCTCCACCCCTTATTTTAATAAAGGAAAACCTACCATCCTTTTGACCTTGGACTTGTTCATTTTCTGTTTCTCTCAGTACATGCTCTTTGCTAACCATTCAGCATGCTGTGAGCCCTGATAAAAGTGGTTAATGTTTACTGAAACCTGCGTATGAACTGTACTAAACCTGATGCAGGGGGAGGCAAAGTTCTGCTAGCAGCATCCATGACCAATTAAAAAGAAGTGTTAGCTTGTTCTTCTTTTTAAACTCATCCCCCCCTTGCTAAGCATCTGCATGAGTAGGTGGGCAGGCAGGTCAGGGAGAAGACTGAAAAACTGCTTCTAATCCATCCACCTAGACACTTCAAAGTATGTTCCTATTCTGAGTACCACAGGCCTTTCAAGAATACACAAAAGGAATGAAAGAACTACTGGGGTACTCTTTCTAGGGAATGCATACTTTATCCCCAAATAATGGTTTTCCAAAACAGTCTGAAAACCTCCAAGTCTAGCAGAACTGTTGAATGTTTCCTTTCAGCTTTCCCTGCAGAAGTCCATACATCCTTGGCTTGAGCAGTCTTCAAAACATCCTATCAATTAAGTGAAAAAGTAAAATAGCAGTTTCAACAGCTTATCTGTGCATTACTCAGGAGCAATGTTTTGTAGCATAGACTAAATGTGTGCATTGGCCCTTCTTAGCTTACTGGCATTTTCTCCACCTGTATTGTAATATCCAGCCCAGAGAGCTCTTACAGACAGTTCCTGCCTCCCTCCCACTGTCTGGTGACAGTGGGATGCTCTCAGGTGTTTAATCAGGTTTTTTTTTCGGGTTTTTTTTTTGTACTAGTGGGCAGCAACAGTGCCACAGTCACCTTGGAAACAACCATCACCCACTGTTTGCAGAACAAACAATGGTACCTTTTCAGCCAGCACAAGGCAGGCAGGGCAAGGGGCAGCCAAGCAATTCTGGGACTTACAGGAGTGTTAACATATTGCATTCATTCAGTGCATCAAAAAATAGTTCAGCACGAGGAGCAAGACGCTCTCAAAGTGAGAGTCTTTGGCTGCAAACCACAGACAAGTGCACAAGGCTCAGAAGGTCAAACAAGTCTCCCCAGTCAGCAATGAGGTCTCTTCCTCTGATTTTTTTACTTGCCCTCCTGTTCCCCTCTCTCATACACACAGAAGGAAGAAAAACACACCTATTTAAACTGATCTTATCCACGAAAAGTCAAGTGTTCAGCTTCCAAGTAGCACTCTCTGAAGTTTTCTCAGTGTGCCAAAATATTTTAAAGAACTGTTTACCCGCACTTGTAGTGCTTTGTACCCAATGCATCAAGAGCCGTTTCCAGAAGCGTTCCTTGTGAAGTTAGTGAGGATTGTGGTTATTCAGCATTTTAGACCGTATGCCTAAGCACTCACACAGTTATATACTCTTCTCTGCTCAAAGTAATTCCATTTCCAGAGAGAGAGTCTGCCTGCTTTAAAATACAGATGATGTACATCTGGCTCTACATTAAGCTCTGAGTGTCTTCCTGTCTCCTGGACACTTTCTTCCCTGCTCAAAAAAAACCAACCTAGGACCAAAGAAGCCTTTTTTACCTACAATAAGCATGGGGAAAAGCAAAATATTTAAGGATTCAAGTTTTATCAATTTAAAAACACTCTCACAATGTGCTTTGCTTTTGTGGCCTGTCGCAAGTGGAGTGTTTAAGGCAGAATGGAGACTGAGGCGTCACTTGGATACTTCAGTGCTTTACAACCTTCCCACACCAGCTCACAGACACCTACATTGCTGAGAGCAAACTGACAGCCATCCAGCTGCCCGGCTCATCCATATGGCCACTTGGCAAAGGATTGCAAGGCCCTACAAAACCATGCTGCCGCTTAACTCGTGCATAAAAGGGCATCCAGGTGTGCTGTGAAGGAGTGCCAGGCACAACACACCCAGCTGAGAACTGCATTGAGGTGATGAGAGCTGTATAGAGGTACAACAAAGCAGCTCTTGGGCGAGATCTGTAGATTTCCACATCACAATATAAACACTTTTCTATAGCCTTCACTCGTCTTTCACAGCACACTCAGCTTTGGCAAAATAAAAAGGAAAAGAAAAAACAAACAAAATGGCAAATCACCTTTAGACGATCAGAAACACTGACTGGTACTGTCCTGCAAACTAAAGCCTCCAGCAACCTTGTCCATCTGGGCTGGACAGGTTCACTCACGACTATAACCATGGTTGCTCAGTTGAGTCAGACTAACATTACTAAAAACCTACCTTAATGTTCATTAAGATTCAGGTTAACACATTAACTGGTCTTGCACAGCCACAAATATAGCTTTGGACATGGTAGGCTGTAACTTAAGCAGCATCAAGAGAGCTTTTTTTTTTTTTAATTGTGTTCAGCTAACTCAGTTGACCTCAAACAATTGAGACACACACCCTTTTTGCCTGTCAGGACAGGGTCCCTTCTCTGTCTTGCACTGCTGGGACAGGAGAAGTGAAATATGTATGGAGGTGATTCACATACAACCCATCCTTCACTTACTCCTAATAGGGGGTGGAGGAGAGGGAAGCATATGGGTGAAAAGCCGCAGCTGTTCCAAGGCAGTTCCAACTTTAGAGCACACGATTTATGGAAAACAAAACAAGAGGAGCAGAAAAATAGGATTTGAACATTATCGACCTAAAAGAATCATTGTAAATACCTCCTGCTCTATGCAAGGGCTACCCTGGGCTCCATCTGCCTTCAAGGCTGAGAAAGGAAACATTAAACTTGAACAGCAGCCAGGATTCACTGTCTGCTTCCTAACACGCTTGGATGGGGCAGTGTCTAACCTGTGGCAGCGCACAGGGAGGGCACTGCCCAGGGAGGGCACTGCCCAAGCCTTGTTCCTGCTCTGCACTTGGCACTGACACTGCGAGCACCAGCCAGAGCCCGGCCAAGGTGAAAACACAGCTCTGCCCCGCAGGGCTGCCCTCTGCCCCAGCATCTGCGACCAGCTCCGGGTTGGGATGGGAGCTCCTCACACCCCAGCAACCGGCTCTGGCAATTCCGGCAGAGGAACGTGCTCCAGAGGGCTCTGACGCAGCAGGCGAAGGAGGCGCGTGTACCAGTCGGACGGGAACACGCTCCTGCACAGGACAGGCTTCCAGCGGGCTGCGGCTGCTACTCAAGGCACCGCACCACTGCCCAGACAAACACGGATGCATGCAGGCACAACCTCTTCGCTCGGGCATCACCGCCACAACTCCCCGTGGCTGTGCCCAGGGAACCCAGGCCTCCTTGCCACGAGGGCGAGGGAGCAGCGGCGGCTGCAGCAGGGCCAGCCCTTCCCTCCCTTCCCCCCGCGCAGCCGCCCCCACCCTCCAGGAGCTCTATCGCAAATCCCCAGGCCGCGCCGACTGCCAGCTGACAGAAATGTTTAGTCAGCAACCAGTGAGAGAGGAGCGGCCGCCCCCCTCCATCCTTCCCGGCTCCTTCCCGTGGTACCTTCCCCGCCGCCAGCAGCGCCAGGGAAAGAAACCCTCTTTTGCTCCCCAACCCCTCCCCAAAACGGTGAAGTATTCACATTTCCGAAAAGTTTGTCGAGCTCAGCACGTAGCTGAAGGATCCGGACTGTTGTTTTGCCTCTTTTTTATCCCCATCCCCTCCCCTCGGTTCTTTGTATAACCCTCTTTCACCACCCTGCCCCATCCCCCAGGCGAGAGGAGATCCAGGAGCGCTGCTGCTGCTGGAGGAACTTCCTCCATTTGCTGCGAGAACATCACTCCGGCGGCTCCGCGCCCCGCGCCGCCCCGCAAAGGAAGTGCAACATAATAGCCAGGCCCCAGGTGCCAAGGTTAGCCTGTCCTTTTCCTCTCCCCGGGATGATTTCCACTCCGTTCAATACCAGCCGCCCAAGAGCAAGGCCTTTAAAGCTACGTGTTAAAAGTTATGAACGACAGCAGCAACAACAAAAAGAAAGCTGAAACCTGCTCAAGCACAACCACACGCCCTCTGCACACCAGAACTTGCATGATTCAGAAAGGCCAACCATTTTCTATGAAGCGAAAAGTCTGGTTTCATCCACGCACTAAAAAGCTCAACAACTTTCACCATACTTTTCTAAGTCAGAGCAGCATCCCAGCCTGTGCCAGCTAGGCAGCAGTACCACCAGAGTATGGAACTGCCTGTGCTGGCATTCTCTGCTTGCCCAGGGCAGATGTAACAACCACAGCAACACAAATGTCTCGGTTGAAAGGAAAACCGCATCTCAGGCCAGGCTGGAGTAATGAAAGCCTTGGGCACAGGGCATGGATTTAGTCTACAAGGAAGATGGACGTCAGTACCCAATCCTGTTCCTCAGAGCACTGAGTTCACAGTTTCCATTCTCTATTCTGACAACACCTGCATAACTGAAGGCACAAAAAGTCATTTAAAAAAAATAGGTTTAAATGGAAAGTCTCAGTGTCTTATTACACTTTTCCCTTTTCAGTTTGCTTGCTTGGTATAAAAGCAAGCATCTGCTTCCTCCAAAATGCGAAAACTCAGTGTTGGAGGGAAGCTCCTACACTGGCTCATGTCACAAAATCCTCTTCCTTTCCAGGTGAAACAAGGGGAGATTAAAAGGTGTAACTATGCCCTAGGTGTTATGATGTTATCCAAAATTTATGCAGAAACAAAATGTCCCATACTGACATCCCTGTAATAAAGCATTTGTTTGGCTCATACAAGTGTTTCATGGGGAAAAAAGTGTAGTCTCTTCCTTTCCTCCTCTCCTACCCATAACAAAATACATGCATGCATTCTTTTTTGCCTTTCCTCCCATCTAAGTATCCATGCAATTGGCTCCAATTCATCTGATTATTAAACTGCAGAACTGAGGAAAGTGAAGAGTTAGCAACCTGTCTCAGTTCATCATACTGTAAATAAAAGGAGTTAATGAAAGGAAAACAAAATCAACCCCACAGCCTCCAAATAACTAAGCAATGGTGAGGACTGAAATTCTCTAGAAAAGAATGTTTTAAGCTCAGAACCCCTTAATTCTCTCTTCCACGCTTCAGTGTTAAAACCTCACATTCTACACAGGCTGCCTGCTGCCAAGAGATAGACAGCTGCAACATGTAGACACAAAAAGGAGGTCTTTTGGCTGAAGTTTTAGATTTCTATATGCTGCCCCATTTTATACGCTACTCTCCCAAACAGTCACAAAAAGTAACTTCAGAAATCTAGAAATCTTGAAAACACGTGGGACTATTGCAATCGATGATAGCTACTGATAGAGCCTGTATTAAATGTGCAGATGCCATAAGGCCCGTTCACAGTCCATGTTCCTCTGCAACAGGACAATTTTCTTGGAAATGTGCTGTTGCAGTCTTTGTACTTGGCTTTCAGCATATGTTTAGTTTCATATCTTACAATAGAAGCCTGGGCATTCCAACAAAACCTACATCAGTCTTCATTCTTGTTTTCCTTAAGCTGGTATTTCTGGGCTGTGATTGATACTCTGCCACTGGCTATTCAAACCAACTTCTTCCATGAAATACACACCAGAACTGGGAAAGCTGCACCAAATTTGTACCAGTTCAGTCAGAACAAAACCTGGACCACAATCTTACATGATGAAACATAATCTCCTTACACAATATCAAGCATGATTAAGAAAGATACTCTCTTAAGATGGAAAATAATTTGGAAACAGAAAGAACAGCTAAAGGAGATCTGTGAATTTTTTACACAGCTAATGCAGTAACAAGACTTGCATCAAGAGAGAGAACTAAGAATGTCTGGTAAGGTGGGAAGATGAGACTATCTTTGTAGCAAAACTCTCAAGCCCCTTGATAAAAACAGCATGTAGTTTTGTGCTGCTTGCACTGAGGCTCAACATCTCTCCAGAAGCTATTCCCTTCCTTCAGCCACTCATTCCTATGCAAGGGAAAGCCTATGGTTTGCCTCCCCTTTATTGATCTAAACAGAAGTTGGTATGATTATTCAAAGACACAAAAATTAAAGGGGACTGGTTATTCAGAACATTTTAGGGATTAGGCTTACAGTGAAATCCCGCAAGCCCTTGTATCAGCATCTCAGAAGATGACAACAGCAGGAGTGAACTGCTAGAGATGGGGGGGTAAACAGATTACAAACAAAACCCCAAACAACCAAACCTCTTCAAGCTGGTTTTACTGCTTCTTCATCCTATGATGTCAAATGCCCATTCAGGTTGCCAAGGAAACCATTCTGAAGTCACTAATTCAGTGTAATTATGAATTTTTTTTAGTTACCAAGGCAAAGACACACCAGAAAAGGAAAATCTGGGAGGAAATACGTAAATATCAAAAGACTCCTAAAAAATGCATCTTCAAAGAGATAAAAAACATCAAGAACAGATCTCCATTGAGATTTTTCCCTCTGCATTGTCCGCAGTCACATACCTGGAAGAATACTTGCCTTGATGTGGTGGAGGGAAGATGCTTGAATACAAGTGGTGTTAAACACAACCTTTAAAGGCAACCACCACAATGTACCTGAAAGACAGGGACAAGTGGGAAAAGGAAAAGGAAAAGGAGAGGGACTGGGGAAGGCAGCTCTATTAATATAAACCTGCCACTCTTACAGTTACTGGAATCACAGCAGAGAAACCCATGAACTGAGAGTAGCCATGGAGGGTATGCTCATTCTCACCTTCAAGTAGGCTGAATGCCAGAGAGCAGGTAAGAATCTACATTAAAAATTAAGCATCTTTAAAAAAATGCAAAATGGTTGTGCTGGTTTTTCAACATCACAACTCCAAGACAGCAAAGATACTAAGCCAAACATACACAGCAGATACAGTTCCTATATACAAGGCCAGATACAACAGACACTGCTAATCATCCCCTAGCCATGGAGCAAACTTGAATCAGGCTCTGTCTACAGGAATCCATTAACCTAGCAGAACTGATTCCAGGATCAAGGATCCATCCTAGCAAGCAATGCATCTTGTTGCATCCACATAGGTTACAACAGTCCCACTTGTTTTTAGAATTCTGCAGTTTGGTTTTTTTTTAATTTGAGGACCTTACAAAGATAAACTGGCAAAAAGGCATTCAACTTGATTCTTCCATTTTTCATCCTTCCCCTTGCTTCACTAGGAAGACACAACGGTTCGGATGGTTTAAGCAATTGTCTTTTTAATTATGGTTGCCTGGGCTTCTAAAATCTGTTCAAACTTCACTGCAATCAGAAGTCCTGTCCCTCTTTTCTTCTCCCACCTCCTTCTGCCAGTACAAGTACATCAGCTGCACAGCAAGTCTGCTAAGAAAACTGACTGAGCCAAAACTGAACTTTGAAAAGACAGAAGGACAAATACAAAAAGTCCTTATCAGCTCTCTGGCTTAGGACGTTAAGGCGTACCTTTAAGATATTTAAAATATTTATTATTTTGAATACATACCCCAAGAAAACAAGCAGTCAAGAAAATACTTCTAATTAAAGCAACATAAACATGCCCTCCTGCTTACACATACACAATGACTTTATTTTATGTTTATTTTTAGGTTTTCCTGATCTAACACCCAAGAGCAGAGACACCTGCAGAGCATATGCCATGCTAGGGCTCCATTCCTTGCTCCTCACAAGACCTTTATAATATTAAATTTAAATTTGAACTGCTAAATGCATAGAGCAGCAGCAGAGCAATACAGGAGGAGGTCTGAATTCAATAACCAGACCTACAAGCAAAACTTGATGGTTTAAAAGAACAGCCCCTGCCTCCTTTCTCCAAACACATATGCTTGCTCCTTTCAAATACTACATAATTCACAAAGCCTACAGAGCTCAGTATTAAGGGCTGAACAGCTTATTTAGAATGGTTTTACACACAGCAACCTTCAAAGACTATCATCATAAATCAGTACTACCTGATGAACAGGGCTTGTTTCTCCTAAGACCACTACATTTCATCAGTCCTGAGAGGCTTAATACAGGGAGTAAGTAACCTAGATAGAACTGAAAGGCTCACTGTGAAAGGCTTTCCTTACCAGAAGGTTTCAAATCACTGGTGTCACTCTTGCAACTAAGTTCCCAGTTCAGGCAAGTTGGAATAAAGTTTTCAACAGCTAAACACACAAATCCAGTCATATACATCATTCGATGGGCAGGTTAAGGTAGAGCTTTAAAAGGCAAGGTTCCTTTTTAGGCCATGTCAGCAGCGAAGAATGTGCAGCACACAAGAGGAAAAAAGGGGTTAGCATGACCTGATCTAAACCTCTCCTTCCTCACTCTCCACAAGCAGTTGCAATTCGGCAGCCCTGTAAGCACTGATTTGTAAAGCAATCTAACTAAGTAAATACTAGCACTATGGCTAGTACTGGAGCAAAATTGTTTTGGTTGCAAAAAATAAAATCTTGAAGTCCACCAACATGGACCAGTCAGTCCTAAAAGTGGACAAGTGGATTCACAACTAGCAAATATTAAAAAAAGGGATGGAAACACAGCAGAATTGCAGAATATGCTACTTTTACTCTAGTGAACTCAAAACAATTCCTCTGATACCGGCCAAGAATAAACTGATGGACGAATCCTAGTCATCATCCCCAATCAGGAGGCAAGCATATGAAGTAGGCAAACTTTATTGTGGGTAATATCTCTCCATTTAAGTGGAACCTAAAGAAACACCCAGAGTGAGCAAGGACAAATGTCCCTTGTCTCTGCTAAGCTGTATTCACCAAGGTTTTAGATACACAGGGCATGCTTCAGGCTGCCATTTGTAGGGAGGAAGCAGGGGGGCATATTAAGTGGGAGGATACAGGGACATTGCTCAGTATATCTGGGAAGAAAAAAACAGCAAGAAAAGCACCATTTAAACAGGCAGCTCTCAAGCAACCAGGATGGAAGTAACTGAGCCAGACCTACAAACAATCTCACCAATCAGTATCTTCTGACTGCAACTTGCCAGCATGGAGAAAGTTTCACAAAAAAGCTGCTGCAGAATCGTGGCAGCACCTGGAAATCTTTAAAGCCTGTCCAAGCAGATGTCTTACAGCAATAAATATCTAGGCAAATAAAGTATTTTTGGCATGCGTCTGTGATAGATGTTAACAAGGCAAACCAAAGCTTTAAAAAGCACTGATGAACATTGCAATGAAAAGTATGGAACAATTTCTACATAATAATGGACGCTCAGATTAGGACTTCAACCTGGGATAAAGCTCACAGAGGTGATACAGCAGAGATCTAGAACATCCTGGAAGGTGTGGAGAAGGTTGGTTGTGAATGAATAATTGCTATTTCCTTTAGTACAAGTCCTAAATGGTATTAAGTGAAAGCATAAGATGAGAGGTTTAGAAAATAAAATTTTTACGTCCTCTCCAACAGAGCATGCAGGTAAGCTGCAAAATTCACATCACAACATACAGTCAGTATGGTTCAAAAAGCCACTGAAAAAGGTCACAAGAAAAGGATTCTTGAACCTAAATACTGTAACTACTTAAGTACCCCTTGGCTCAAGGGATTCCAGAAGCTGCATGTTGCTGGTAGACTACATTAGGAAAGCATCATTAATAGGTGCCCTCTTGCCATGCTCTCTTTTGATAAATCCACACTGACCATCATCTTGGGCATGACAAGCCTTGGGTCTGATTTGGTATTATGACACAATCAGGACTCCCTCTGGCTTTCAGTTATACAGGCAAAAAAAAAATGTAGCATGACTTACTCCAGACAATTTAGCACAGAACTAAAGCACCTCCTGCAACAGATCTAGAGGCATTTCTGTCAGCTTAAGGAGGTGTTCTCTGCTCTGAATCCAAGCTTCACTGGAGAAGCAGGTATCAGGAACTGCTCATTCCAGGACAGGGCAGTCCTGAGGAAATGTGGCCAGAGCCGCAGCTTCAACGTGATTCAGGTCAGGGTGATTTCAGAGGTTACTGCACCAGGGCTGTCACCCCTGTCTGATGGCAAGTGGTTACTGTGCTGGCAGTAGAGACACGTCCAACTCCAGAGATGCCCATAATTGAAGTTTTAACTGCCACTCAGTTCAATTAAAGCACAGCTAACTCTGAAGCGCTCCGCCTGGGAGGAGACACATCCACCCTTCTGCCTCCTCTGCAACACAAACCAAGCCTTTCATCCAAGGTCAGAGCACAGCAGCAGGACAAGAAACCTTTGGAAAAAACCTGAGTTTTTTCTTCATCAAACATCTGCCTGAGGTTCTCACCCAGCCAGTGAATACAGGCACGCTTACTTCCAGGCCTCTGGACAGGGACAGTGGTTAGAGGCTCATTTGTGGACCACCTCCACCAGAAAAGCCCAGCACATAGCCAAGCCTCTTGGTACTGCCACAGGCCATATTAACTTGTTGCCTTCAATATGCATCCAGCAGAGTTCAGGTCATGGATTTGTTGGAAGTTCATCACTTATTCAGGCTTTTGTGTGAGAGGTCATTGCTGTCAAACTGTCTGCTTTCACAAGCACAAAAGCTCATGTTAAAGTGTAAATACTTACAGGTGTTCCACCAGGCACTCAAGATGAAAGTCAGAGCAAATATATTAGTCCTAGCCATACTTTACAATGCTGGTAGTACTTGAATGTCATCTGTTTGTGAACTGAGGTTTTTGTGTGGGTTCATCTGCCTAGACAGGAAGCACAATCTAATGGTGGAGACACAGGACTGGATTCACAGCATTTGGGCTCTTTTTCTGCCTCTCTTACTGTCTCCCTCTGTAACCTTCAGTAAAGAAATTCACTGTCCCAGGTGAAAAGAATGTGACTAGATGCTTACTCAGCCACATATGAGGGCTGTGACACTCATTTTTCCTAATTACTACAAGAATTCTGGAATGATATGGGAAAGTTAATCCAACTGGTAAAGTTAATCTGAGTTAACAAAAAGAAATAGCCTTATAAAAGAGCACTACACCCTGCTCCCCCAACGCCTGTGTTTCACTGTTTGTTTTTCAAGACAGAATCTCTGCAACTTATTATTACATTGCCCTTGATGGAGACAACATTTTGCAAATTCAGCTTTGCAAGAAGCCCGGGTAGGCTGGCTCACCCCTGTCGCCTAGGTTTGCGTGCTGCTTACCACTTTGCAAGCAATCAAGCACGACTTCTGTGCTGGGATAACACCACAAGACTTGCAGCAGGACTATGCTGGCACAGGCCTACTGAGAAAATCAACTCCCCAGCTGTGGGAAGAAGCAAAGCCGGCAGAGGCTGCAATCACCACGTCACCCTGGAATCCAGTTTCATGTCCAGTCCAATCTCGTTCTGTGATTGAGCTGCACAGTTCTGGAAAAGCTTGTATCCTCTTCCCTCAGCACTTCCAGCTACACATCAGATTCTCTTGTGACTTCTGGAAACTGCTATGTTAGCTATTAAACTGGAAAAAGCCATCTTTGGCCTGAGAGGAACTCACATTCATCTAGTTCAGTACCTATGACAAGGGAAATTTTGCAGTGTGCATCCCACATCATGGAAGTCATGAGACAGCTCCCCCCGCCCTTAACCATGCAGAGGAATCTCCACCAGAGAACCTGGCTATCAACATACCAGGAAAGGGAGCTCCGGTAAACCTCATGGGTGACGCGAAGTGCCGTCTCTCTAGAACAACCAAGGGGAGTGGAAGGAAGCTGTGAACAACTGTGCTCTTCTGATGTGCATTGCCTTCCTCTGCTCAAGCACACACAGGAGGCCAAGTAAGCACACATGACATGCTCCCTGCAGGATGCCACATCCTGCCATATTTCATGCAGCATCCCAAGGCAAGCGAGATACTTTTCAAACACAGTATGATCCTTGACAATATGATCTGTCACAGTGTGACAGGTTCTCAGAGACAACATAGGGGACAAAGGAGGGAACAGCACTAACAGATTTATCCAACAGTGCCCAACTGTTCCTAGCCACACATCTTTTAGAAGGAAAAAACCCAAACAAACAGACATGCTGCAGCCACACACAAACTTTACAATGCATATTCCTTCTGCTCTGGTTTTGGTAACTTGTTTTACTTTTCTTAATTTCTTGTAACTCTCACTCACCCAAACCCTTCCTGTTCCTATAGAAAGCAGAAGTCTGTTTAGAAGAGAGGGGTGAGAAAAAGGACCATGGAGGTGCTTTTATGTACTGCTTCACCCCCTCAAGCTGCTCCCAGCCCTGCTGCCCATCACCTCCCCCCCGCCACGGAGCCGTGTTTTAAGGAGCGCTGGTTAGGCTGACATCAGTGAGGCTCTGGGGGCCATCTAGGCAGCTGTTCCTGCTCCTGTGTGTGGCCACGAGCCAAATCACTCTGCCTTTTTGGTGATATTCCCTCCTGCCGGCTACCCCCACCCCCGCCCACACGTCTGCAGGGTGGGGCAAGGTGGCCACTGGCAGCCTCTCCGAAGAAACTTAAGTGGAAAAAAAAAGACTGGCAGCTTTTGTTTCCAGCTTACGGTCAGAAATGCTCAGTGATTTTTGACAGTGTGCTGTGGATCGAAAGAACTGTGGCTTCTCTTCCCAGAAAGCCAAAGACCAAGTTGCCCTTAGGACTTTGTCACCTAGAGGAGAAAACCACGTGCTCTGCCCTTCCTCTCCCCTGGAGCAGGGACAGCCCACCAGCATCAAGACCACTCCATACAGCTGTTCCCCTTTTAAAGCACATCCATCCATGGAGGCAGCTATTCTCCAGCCAAATGATGATAACTGCGGAGCAGAAAGCTCATCCAGATCGACCCAAGCACACAAGATGGGTGCAAGAGATCTTCCAGGCAGGAAAGGGGGGCGAATGCAGCATTTTTTCTTCTCTCTCCTCTCCCCGCAAGGGCAGGAAGCAGTGTGAGGGCAGGAGAGGTGTGCCAGGGCGCCTCTGGGCCCAGCCAGGTGGGCAGGTTTTGGGCAGCTGGCTCTCTGCAGCCAGTAATCCCAGAGGCGGGGCGCGTCCCCGAGCTGAGCCGCAGCCAGATCCCGGGAGTGAAAAGGTGACAGCCAAGCCAACTTCACATACACCCTCAGAGCCTGCAGCTCAGACCCCATGTTAAGATTAGGAAAGTATGCGCACACAGAGAGCACATGAGCTGCTGGAGTACTTTCATTTAACTCTTGCACACACCGTGTATTGAAGGAGTTTGGGTTGACAGCTATGTTTCTGGCCACTTCTCTTCAAAAACAACTCTTCTTCAGGCTGCAAGAGCTGCGACAATTCCTTGGGCTGAGCAATGCCTCCTGAAGAAGTTCAGAAGTTGGTGAGATGAGTTTGGAGCTGTGGCTCACACGGGTTAAAGATTCTGGCTTGTGTCATGAATACTTTTTCTGAAAGTTAAAGGCAGGCCCCAATCCCGAAACACTTCCCCTAACTTTTGTCCATACCAGTATTTTGATTTTAAAGCAACAACCTGCTTAAGCAGAATTGTATCTGTGTTTAAAGTGTCTGCAGGAGCAGGGCTTGGCTTGATCTAGACTTGGCGCTGACATAGGCGCGCACACACATGTCCCCCAGCCAATTCAGAAAATTCCTTGAGAGCTATCAGAATAAGACAAAAAATTAAGGATAAAAATGGTAACCTCTATCAAGGCATGTTTAAAATTTACATGTCTGTATGTTGGAGGATCATTTACCAGAGCAGGAAAAATAGAGATGCCTGAGGGCTCTGGCTGGAAGCACAAGAAAGGTCCCTAATACTCAAGTTTATTTGGGCAAAGTGAAGTCCCAAAACCAAAGAGCTACGCTATCAGCACAGAAACACTGATAATTCTGGGAGTCGTGCTTTTAGTTTTATCTCTTCTGAAGAATAAGAATTTAGGTAATGTTAGCAACTCTATAATGCAAAGAAATAATCCTTCAGCTACAAAACAAACTCGACTCCTTACTTCTCTGTACCGAGCACAAAAGCAGCACATAGAAACACAAGTTTCCCTGGAACAAACCAGTGAAATTCATTCAAATCTTTCTGAAGCACAACAGGGCAGAACCCATTCCTGTTCCCAGAGCTTATTACAGTAACATGACTAAACATGCTCAGCAGTCCAATGTGATAGGATGCATCCATTTGCTGATGCCAGAGGAAGATGCGTGTCTCTTCTACATGGCACTGCTCTCACAGGCTGCTTTTCAAAAGATGTTTTGAAAAGCGACCTGCTGCGTACATTCTTAACAAGTCATAGTATCACCGGCTGTACAAGTGTTTGACCTCTACTTGCTATGCACTGTGGACAAAAATCTGACATCAGCTTATTCCAACCTTAGTAACACCAAACTGCTTCTGCAAAGCTGGCTGGAACAGACTACAGCAACACACCGATAAACTGCCAGACAGACCCCTGGAGTGCTCAAAGTGCAACTAGTTTAGTACATGAGCCCACGTGTTTTAAATTTGGGTTGGTTTAATCCAAGTAAGTAACCTGATTAAAATGGGAGTCTTCTCTGGAGGTCTAATTTCTAGATGTTTCCATTACTCCATATGCTTTTACGCTGTATAAATACAACGAATAATACATACATCACTTTTGGGATGATTTAAGAATTCAGTTTAAAACTACAACACAAGTCATTCAAGGCAACAATTAAATCACTCTGTGAGTGGTAAGAGCCAGCAACTGCACTTGATTTCAGTCTTGGGAAGGTAACATACTGAGGGGGTGACATCTTTCTATTCACGGTTTTTCTTCTAATTTCCTAATTTCAGAATCCTGACATTTGTCCCTTTTACATACAAACCTAAAGCAAAAAGGAGAGAGAAGGATGTGATTTGACTGCTGGTTCAGAACACATATTAAATCTAGGAAAGTATTTACTTCTAAACCAAACAACCAAAGGCAGACTTCTGAACATGTATATATACTTGCAACTATACTGCCTAGAAAAGAAATCAATAAACAATCTGTCCCTCACGTGCAAAGCAGGCATTTATGAGAGCTGCCCAAATGCTGCTTTGCAACCAAAGCTGCCTATTTATAAGGAGACACCTCAGCAGGAGCAGTAGAAGTTCCCAGAATGCCTCTACCTTGGTATCTGGAAAAGCTCCACTATGGGGTAAGAAGATAGTTGTAATTAAACATTTATACTGAGGTAGTGCTGTGTAGGTCAGTTCCACAGTGTGCTAGGTGGCTTTTCAAAACTCAGTAACTGAATGCTGATCCCTGCCCTGAAGAGTTTACAGAGTAGGAAATCAAAGCATAACACTCGGCATCTGCATACCAGGAATTAAACAAAGACCACCACCAGTTCACTTCTTGGGTCTTTGGAATAGGCAGCTCACCTAAACATCCATTACCAGAAATATTGGAAATTTTTGAATCAGCAGTCTGGACTTTCCTAATCCACATCTGTGCAGCTCTGTTTGAATTAGTAGCTGGGACAGTAACTACAGCATGCAATTTGCACATGCTGCTGGCATCTTCTTGTCCAGTGTAGATTATTTTTGGCCCAAATACTTTTTAGCAATCATTTTGAAAAGACAGCGAGCACACAAACGGAAACATTTACTGCAAGTCAGTCGATTCAGGCCATGCAAGCACAAGACAGGCTGCCAGTGCACGAGGTCGAAAGTCAGGCAACAGCAGATCCTTCTGTCCTGAAGCTGCAGGACAACGCCAGGGAGGCATCAGAACATCGACACTGCGGTGGCTAGCACACGTTGGCTCCGGAGCAGACCATGGCTGTGTGCAAGCCTGTGGCCTGTGTGGCATTGCAAAGCCACTAACCCACATCTTTTTCTATGGAGATTGAGTTACGCAATGGTGCAAATAAAAACTCTGGCCCCAAACACACAGGGGCCATCTCTGTCCCAAATCTATCCTCAGGGAGAATTCACTACATTTCCCTTTTCCTGCAAGGAAGGATAGGCCTGGGAAGGAAAAGTCCTCCTCCTACACCTACTGAATACACTCGAGAAAGTAAAAGCACAACCCCTAGGTTTTTTAAAAAGGACATTGTAATGGCCACACTTGCAATGATGCCCCAAACCTGGATGGAAGAATTTAGTCAAAATAGACTATTATATCACAAATTCCAATTGCTGTTTATCAAATAAGCTCCTAAAACAGATGCACTGATTTTGTAACTACACCTGTAGGAATTTCAAACACCAAAAAATACAAATACACTATTACTACTTGGGTTTTTTAAAACTTTCCTGGCGTCTTTCATGCTATGAACTCTCAAGAGCTTTTAGCTGTATATACCCCACATAAAATCTTAGTCCAGAGAAGCCTCAAAGAATTTTGCTGTTGATTCAAATGAAGACACTTTTTCCTCTTTTACCTACTATTTACGCATCTATTGATTTTTCAATCATGAAACTGTAACGGGCATGATCTGTGTTCACTTTGATCTACTTGATTGTTCAGTGAACACCTCAACTTTCTTTGTTGGCTTTTGAGCATTTAAAATGAGTAACCTTACTATTTATTTCTAACTTTTCTTTCCCCCTCAAGGGAAAAGAGAAGTATGGAAAATCCTCAGTCACTAGATTTAAAGAGCTTACAAGTTCCACAAGCTTTGCAAGTAGAGATTGGAAACTGCTTGAAACTGCTGTTACTGGGTCTACAGAGTTTACAGAATCCATTAGATCCTTCCTGCAGGGTTTATAATCGGCACAGCTTCCTCCCAAGGTAACCGGCATCCACTCTGAGGTACGGATCATTTCCCTCACCCCTAGAAATTCACCCATTTCCCTCACCCCTAGAAATTCACCCCCTGCTCTGGCTGAACACGGTAGCCACTGCATGCTCAGCAAAAAGACACTGCCATTTTGCAAAAAGGAGGAATGGAGACAGAGGATGGAGAATATTTCTCCCACAAAGTGTAGCCAACACTGATGAAAAAAAAAATTCTTCACTTTTTGAACAAAACCAGTTTCCAACAATAAAGCAAGCTTACACCAGGGAAACAGGGGCACTGTGATACAGCTCTCTCCACTGTTTTACAACATGGACAGTCAGACCCCTGACAGTCCAGAGTTACAGGAGATCCTACCAAGCAGAAAAGACATGTATCTGCTGTAAAGGCTGGGAAGTTGCCCCATGACTTCTTCCAGAAGCTGCCAATGAACACAGTCTTGAACCTTACTTGGAAATATAGTCGGATATACTTAGCAACACGTGGCTGGGCTATCTGATAAAGTAGAAAAACAAATGATACCTGCAGTGGTTGGAAGAACAGACCACAAGAAATATACTAGACAACTAAATACAAGATGTAAGTTACATCTCTATAGAGAAGCACCTGTCACTGCACTCATAGTTCTTCCTCTGGAAAATACAGTCAAACCTCCCAAATGGAATCCTTTAGTAATCCTGCTACAACTCTTCTACAGTTGGCTTCTATGGCACGTGCTTCCACTCCATGAACCTTCAGTGTCTTGCTTAGAAAGCAAGCCTCCTTCTGCAGCCCTCCTTCCTCCCACCCAAAAGCATAAGGATGTACACACAGCTAAGTGTGTGAGTTGTGCTTCAAGTTACCCAGCTGAGGACCAATTCAGGATACCTTAATGCTTTTGGGGAGAAGGAGGGGATGAAGCAGGTGAGCACATGCACAAGACACCACAGACACCCTGTGTGTTTCCTCAACACACTGGCAACTGCATCAATATCAGAAAAAAAATGCACACTTGAATGAGGAACAGCACATAAGTATTCATGACCTGGTTGCTTCTCAAGTTCTCAAAACACAAAGAGCAATGAGATGTGATGAACTTAATTTAATGGAGATAATACAGTTTGTGTAACAAAAAGAGGAACTTTAAATTAGGGTCTTTCCCCTACACAAAACTGTGAGTGGGCCGAATGAACAAGGAAGTAGTGCTGCATATTGGTGCAAAATCCAAAGCAGTTCCCCCTTGTCCAAGCCCTGATGTTACCAATGTGAAGGAGTCCAGCCTGAACACAGCAGTGGAATTTATTGCTGTGATGCAAGAGCTCTGAGCAAAGCACTCCCAGGTACCAATACACCTGAACACTGACATCACCTGCTGTATGAAACAGGACTAACAAGGGCTGAAGTTAAAGCCAGCTAATCACACACAATAAAAGCGAAGGCCAGCTACGCTTCAGCGTGAACATTTTGTTTCTCTCATCCTTAGACAGGAAACACATGCCTAAATTAACTAAAAAAAGTTTGTCAACTGCTGATCATCCTCCATTTTCAAAGGACAGATGATGCAAGGCCCCATTCCTAAAACACCTACCAGTACATTTGTGCTGTTTCAAGAAAGCGCATGCTAACACCTGTTAAAGTATCTACCAGGAGATGCCAAGTGGAGAAGTTCTACATGTATGAGAGGCTGGCAATTCCACTATTAATCACAAAATACCTTTCTCTTTTAGATTCAAGTTAACAATTAGGCACATCAGCACATAAAATTTCCAAGAAGCTTACCACACTTTTTTATCCACTGTGACTTAAAAGGCTAAATTCCATTTTCCAAAGCTGACACTGGGAAGTCACTTGGCCATTGTGTGCAAGCACCCTTCCCACACTTTTTCAGAGACCTACACAAATAACATCCCTTGTGCAAATGGATCATCAAAGAAATTTCAGACAGCAGGATGTGGGGATGTCTTCTTCAAAAGGAAAAGGATCTCTTGAAATCCTGAGATTATATAAGTAAGATTAAACAAAAACCATTTTTACTCAGGAAGGTTAGATGCAGGAAAATGAATTTCAAAGTTGCATTCCACATGCTTCTACAGGAAGACCTGCAAAGGAGGCAGGAGAGGTCATCAAGGCCTGAAAGGCCTCCCTCTCTAATGGTCCTTGGAATACCTGTTTTAGCTCAGAAGCCTAACAATGCCCTGGGGGATTTTGACAGTTTTTCTTTTCCCTTGCTGTAACACCTCTGTGGATGGCTGAGACTCTACAGATGAATCCTGCTGTTGAAACAGCTGCCTCTCACTACATCTTTAAAGAGGTATTCAAATTCCCTTACCCTTACTTAGTTGAATCACTCTGAATAAACAGTCACCACCCATCAACTACGTATTTTTGTAAAGCACCTAGTCAAAGGCAACCACCTCTATTGATTGCTAGGCTGGCAACCTAAAGGCTGAAATGTTATTATTAGAGAAAAAAAAAGAAAAAAGAAAAAAGAAAAAAAAAAAGCAGGATACACTTGAAGGCCTGTGTTGTTTCTAAAGAAGCACAGATCCAGGCCTTGCTCAGTGACATCAGGACAATTCCTCTCTGACTGCAGGAAGCTGCTCTAACAGGTTTCATACCAGCACAGCCACAAGCCAAGTATCCCACTGACTCTTCTCCCTTTTGTCCAGGCCCTTTTCCTTGTTCTGACCCTTTTCCACCACAACATGAACAAGCCACCCAGCAGGAGCCCAGAGCATATGCCCCAGCTGGCAATTATTTCTACTTTCAACATTTCATAACAAAGCATTAGCACAAGCTCCAAATAAGTTCTGTTACCCTGCTCCAAGTAGCATGCTGAAGAAAGGAGGGTGAGATGCTGCGGTACTGCTGTCTCAGAAGCTTGTACTCCTTTAAGTCACTGGCCCTCAAATGTTGCTATTTAAAAGAGAGTGGTATAGGGTGAGGTGGAGGAACACCTTCAGGTGGGAAAAACATCACTGGCAGACATCAAAGATAAGCCATCATCAGATTTCTTGCAACGAAGAAGAACAAAGAGTCAATGCTCCTGAAATTCCTGTTCAGAAGTACCCCAGAACAGAGCCAGCACTTCCCACCTCAGCCAACCTCACCTATGTTCATTTTTAATCAAATGCTGATAACCAAACCTGGCCTGGCAAAGCTCTGCAAGTTTCAAGCCTGTCCTGGCTCCACAAAAATACCTTAAAACTTTTCAGTGTATCCCAGAGAGTGACATTCCCAAAAATACCCAAGTCCTGCCTTTCAAAACACCGCCTGTAAAGATTCTTCTAAATGTTCGTGGAAGAAAGGGAGAAGCCACAGCTCCCACAGGTGCTGGTCTATGTAGGATATTAAAAAGAAAGTAACAAACAAGTAAACAAAATAAAACAATGCACACAGAGATAGGATTCCTGGTATGCCTCCCCAAAGAAAATCTGCTTTAACTGCTGAACAACAGCCAGTCAAGTCAAACCTCCCACCTCAAAGCAAGAAAAAAAAGCAGTTGCACTGTCTCAGAAGGCAATTCCTTCTCACCCTCAAAGTTTACATCTGCTCCTTAAGAGACTTTCCAGCAAAGCTGCAGGGTACCTGAGCACTCCATGCATGATAAAGCTGCTCTCAAAAGAACATGAAGCAGTTTCTGGCCCTTTTCCAAGTTGCAGAATGCTGTTGAAAAGGCATATTTTCAACCTGTAACCCTATGACTGTCCATCTTGCTTGAATTCAGAAAGGAGGTAGAAGACAGAGCAGTAAGCATTCTCACTACCTTCAGCAGAACAAAAAGCAGCACTACCATCCTCCTCTACAAACAATTATCTCCCAAGAAAGAAGCTACCACATCAACAAGGCAGCCATCGCAAACTGGTCTAGTAACACGGTCCAATAATACATTCATTTCAAAACAACCTTTATCGTGCTGAAAGAGGAAGACATGATTTCACATGTTTCAAGAGTGTACACCTAAAACAGATTTCCAAACTTAGGCATCATTCATCAAAAAGTTAAAAGGGGCTTTTTCCACACTTGCATAGATTTCAGACTAACAGGATTTACTTGTTTTCTGCCTGTTCCTAGGGAACTTCTTCAGTTTCTTTTTTCCCAAGACTGTCCCTACAGGCTGCTATCCAACATACATCAGATGCCCCTGCAGCAACAGATACAACTCTGGAAGGACATTTGCGAAGGGCACAAATTGAGGGCCTGATGTTAGTAAAATTTAGAAATACTGGGGGAAGGTAGAATTACTCCTATATGCAGATAATTTGAACATTTGAAACAGTCCCCTGGAAAGCTTTACTTATGCATCTAAATAATGTTTTTCAGATGTCTTACTAGCAAAAGGTGTATTTTAAGTCAATTAAAAAATTATTGCAACTTAAAAAGTGAATCCTTTTCAAAAACACTCAGGTTAATTTTAGCATCCTTCTGTTTAGCTGCTTAGCAACACTTATCCTATGACCTTCTAAGCACCACCTACTTTTACAAGGGATAATGAATATAACCAAAGGGATTTATCTATATGTTTTTAATCTATGCAGTGTAAGTCCATCACAAATTTTGATTTAAATGAGAAATCTAATCCCACTAAGAGCAATTCCAACTACTTCTGCTTAAGAAGAAAGTTTCACAGATTAAAGTCAAGCTACTATTAAGACTGTAGTGTTACTTGGCACTACTATAGGCAAAGTGATAATATCCTTAAGGAGTGAGGAAAGCACTACACAGGTCAATGTTTGTACACTTTGGGAAACACTGCACTTATCTTTGGTACCAAAAGAGATCACACATACTACTAACAGGTAATAAAGAGATTCGGTTTTCCCGGTTTTGAAACTTGAAGTTACTTCCCAATCCTCAATCAAAAAGAAAAGCCACTTTGTCAGAGGGTCACTGAATACTGTAAAGAGTTAAGAATGGGATCACAAGCTGGGTGAGCTAAGTCAGAATAAGATGCTCCATTACACAAAAATCTGCAAGTGAAGCTTCAGGTCCAGGTAGGAAAAAAAAAACTAACCTACCAAAAACACAGAAAAACAGCAAACAACCTGCTATGTAAGCCATATAAATATATATAAATATATATATATATATATTCTTCAGCACTGTTAGTTCTCAAAAGAAATGTGTTAGAGCGGCTACATAAATAGTCACTTCTGATAAGCAAACAACAACAAGAAGCTGTCTGTGAAATGAAAGCAGAATCAAACTTTACTCGATTGCACTTAAAGGATGGTATTTTTCCAACTACATTATATGAGTTCAGCTCCAAATACAGATGCCAGGAGGAAGAAGGTGAAGGAGCAAAAGAAGCCACACTCGGTTGGGAACAGCTGCCCTGCAGCATGAGAGGCTGGATTCGTCCCTGCCAGCAGGTGAGGGAGAGCCCTGGTACTCTGATTGATTGGATGATGGATTCATGCTGTTTCTGGGTTTCTAACAAACAAAAGGGCCTATTCTTTCCTGGATGTACCCAACTCTGGTTAAGGCTAATCGGCATTATGCAGGCACACCAAGAAAAGACTATATACCCTTAAGTCTTCAAAGAGAAAATTAAAACCTAAAACAAATATGGCTGGCCTGACCCTGAGTCACTGCATCCCTTTCACGCACGCTGACCCTGTGGAAAACAGGAACTGCGGTAACAAAACTCGGTGCTTGTGTCAAAACGACCGACCTCAACGAAAAAACTTCAGCCATCATAACAGCTGTCTACTGTGCACTGTAGGGGTGACAACACGGCGTTATTTAGCAACTGCTCCTGTTGTTAATAAGCAATTTTTTTCCAAGGCATGGGGCTGGATGTTGGAATGGTAGGAAACATCCAGTGCATTTGCCATCTCTCCTAGACAACTGCCTCCAAATCACACTGAACTAGATATTTACTTTCTCAAATAAGTGAATACACTTGATCTTATCTCCAAGAGAAAACAGGCAAGAAGGGGAGTTGGGATTAAAACGGAATGGTTGGTATCACACACCCCCCCTCGCTCCCCCCCCCCCGCCTTCCCTCCAGCAATCAGCCCAGTGGCTCCGGGGCAGGATGCTGGCTCCTCGGTGAGCAGGACCAGAGCATCAGCTGCGGGCCGGACACCGCGGCGCGGCCGTGGGAGGGCGACGGGGCACGGAGGCGCCCGGGCCTCCGCGGGGTGCGCAGCCGAGCAGAGCGGCCCGGGCAGGGAAATGTGCTGAGCCAGGAGAAGTGGTCTCCTCCTTCTGCGCAACCCCGCGACGATGCCGAGCAGGCAAAGATATCGCAGCCGAGAGGTGAAACGGGGAAAAGTATTTAAAAACGAATAAAGAAAAAAAAAATTAAAAAACCCAAGCGTGCGTGCGGAGGGAGGCGGGGAAGAAGTGCAAGGAGAAGAAGCCAAAGGAAACTTATCTGCGACATGACAAAGTTCAATCCACCGCCCTCCCTCCTCTGATGAAAAAAAAAAAGTTGCAGCATCTCGGCGCGCCCGGCTCCCCGCCCGGCCCGCGACCCCCGCGCCCCCTCACCCTGGGCGGATGGGGCGGGGGGGATGCCGAGCCCGTGTGTTACGAACTGGGCAGGAGGAGCTGCCTCGCATCCTCAGCGCGGCCCCCGCGGCGCCGCCGGGGGTGTCCGGCCCGTAGCAACGGCGATGGGGAGGCAGCGCAGTCACCCAGAGACGGGGCTCGGCCGGCTCCCAGCTACACCGGGCACCGCGGCAGGGGGGGTGGCAGCCGCGCCGCCCCAAACTTTGTTTTCACCTCAAACACCTCTACTGCGGAAGGGGGGTCACTTCTGCCTCGCCGCTCCTGCCCCCCGCCCAAGATGGGGCTGAAGGAGGCGAGGGCCCGGGCACCCCC
>VWYI01013299.1:1278-14425 GCA_013399455.1 Anthoscopus minutus
AGATCTAACAGACTTGGCATTTGTAGGGCTTGGGAGTTGTTTCTGTTAGAAGTCATTATGGTCAAAGTGATCTACAATGACACTTGATGAACATAATTGCCACTTAAAGCTACCTCCATTTGAAAGTGGAAATCACTCAAGTCAACCCTGACTGCTGCTGAAATCTCAGTCTGATGTCTACTTTGATGGCAATATGTTATTTACGATATTAGGAAAGGTCATGCCTTACTGCATGCCTTATTCTGCAACTCAAAGGCCCCATCTCAGCTGAAGTATTTGCTTCTGCTATGGAAGAAAGTCTGTTTATGCTATTATTTATACTATTTACTGCTAAGCAAAAAGCCAAAATACTTGGCCAAAATACAGAATGCCTGATAGTCACCCTCAAAGACATTGTTATCTTGTAATACTAAGGTCATAACTTCATGGTCCAGAAGAGATCCTATTCACAAAGCAAAAACACTTTAATCCAGTCATCGTTATTGTGCAGTAACAACATTCCTGCTTTACTGGCTGTGCTAAAACAGTTGACATCCAAACCCTCTTTCAGTCCAAATGTAATAAAATTTCAAGTGAGAATGATCATTAGTTGTATTTAGCTACCTAATCTTTTCAGAAAAGCTAGAAAAGCTTTTCCTGTCCCTCCCAAATTCACAAGCTGCAGCTGAAATACATATACACAATATGCATCTCCAAACAAACAGAGTGCATTGATTTTACTCATTTGGAACCCACAGACACTTTCTACCAATAAAGGTGTAAAGGACTAGGTTAACTTCTGTGTAACGAACACTTTCTCATGTTATTACCAGTTCACAGAAGAGGCAGGAGATTGCTTTCCTCAGAAGAAAAAGCATATTTTTCAACAACTAGATTTATAGACTGTCTTTCATTGTCATTTAAGAACTTTATATTTTTATTATCCTGTTGAAAAAGTTAACAGAAATGGTTTAAGTTTAAGCAATAGATGCATGAAATCTGTTGAAGCCTATTGTACTGGGAGTCTTGCAAAAAAGGAGCTGGTGACACCTGCTCTGAAGATCTTAAGGCTTGAGCAGCTTGAAAGTTCACCTGAGTCCAGTCATTGCCTGAATGTGAGGACAAAGTGAATTTTAAATTAGCTTATGTGCCATCTTCAGTCCTAAAACATGCTCACACCTATCTCTGGAACAAAATACGTTCAAGTCGGAGAAAAGACTGTTCCTGCTATAAATCAGCATTTGCTGCATGGCAAATTCTGAGGATCAAGGGGTGGAATTTATATGCAAGCAGCAAAGTTAAATGTGCCCACATAGTATCAGTGTGTGGCAACATTAAGTCTGGCAGCAAACTTCTCCAATCTCCCCTAGGCCTCCTGCAAACTTGAGTTTTTCTACCATTTCACAGCAACATGAAAACAACATGCATTTAGGTTAGACAGTGACATTGTGATCCAAGGATTCTTTCCCAAAAAGAGTAAAAAAAAGAGGCACAATACAAACTATTAGGGTTTTAAATTTTTGAGGAAAGTTTTACATTCACCTACATACACATCAATTGTGGCATCTAAAACTGAGGGAGATGAAGAGGGAGTCTTCAGATCTGAAGTGGTTTTAACTACATGAATTTACAGTGTTTAAGTGAAGTAGCAAATAATCTGATTTATGAACTCATACACTAATTTATTTTAGGACAAGTAGCAAATAGAAAAGGCTCTTCTGTCCAAAATTTTTGATGAAACAAAGAAAATGCAAAAAAGTTTGACAAGTATCTCTAAATGCTAACACTTCTTATAATTTTTTGTCTGAAAGAACTAATCACTGTAATCACATTCAAATTACACTGCAACAGCAAGCAGAGTTTTTAATAGTAATCTGCTATTTAAAGACTGTTACAAGCCTGATTTTTTTTTTCCTTAAATACTTTCCAATTGTTGTAAACAGAATTAAAATAAAGCAGTAATATTTTGAAAAAACCTACAGATGTTTATAAAATTAGACATTAAGGAAACTCTTATTAGAAAATTTGTAACAAATACCATAGATTAAGTCAATGAATTCTATAAGCCACAGCTAAACTTTCCAGTGAACTCTAGTGGAGGCTGAATTTACACAAATACCAGCTAAAACTCCTCAAAAAAACCAGTCTCTATATATGCTTATGCGTACATGAAGTACAATTAATAAAGACATTTTTATGGTCATTGGGGAAAATACATAAAACAAACTTTACAGCACTAAAAGCTAAGATACAACTACCCTGAATTTTGCACAGACTAAACACAGCTTTAGGGATCCAATTCCTCCCCACTTTTAGCAATGGAGGTTTGTGTTTGGGGGCTGCATGTGGAGCCAGGGTAGGGAAGAAAGAGTTAAAGCACAGACCTTCCTGATACTCTTAGCACTACCAAACTCCTGCCTCAACTGACCTTTTTAATCCCTTTATCTCTTCAGACTTTCCCCCTCACTGCCTGACAAAGCAGCCAGCAACGCCTCTTTGGATTTGCTTTCTCCAAGAAAAGGGAAAAGCTGCTTAGACAATGGACACAGACCAAAGTGTGCAACCCAAATGCTGCGCTTTGCTGCAGCCTCTCTCCCAGCACTTTGGAGCTTGCCAATGAGGAGATGATTTTTCTACTCTTGCTACATGCTGAAATTAGTGCAGTAACCCAAAAAGCACCTCTTGTTGCTCAAAATAATTGACAACCAGCACCAAGAAAGTAGCCAAGGGCTGAAGAAAACAGAAGCACAGAGACGAAGAGCACCTTAACTAAAAAGAACATGGGCAAATTGCTACAATTATTTAAGCCTCATAAAGGCTGGACCAAAGGAAGAAGGTAGTATAGCCACCACATTACTTGCAAGATGAAAGTTTTAATCATATTCTGACAATAATCTTTGTTTTCTAAGCTGCATTTTTCTAAATAACTTCCTCTTTAAGTGACAATAAAAAATGTACAGAAGACATCTGATCCCTATTGAAAGGAAAATGAAAAAGTTTTTCCAATAGATTATGTTTCACTGGGGAAAAAAAAATCTCGTGTACATGTTCAGAGAGGCCATGCCATGGGCAGAACAAGACACATACTATTTACTTCCCAGAAGTGAAATATTTTATTAAAAACAATATCCATCTATTCAGCTTGAAAGATACAATGATCCATGAGCTTTCCAAAGATTAAGTTAAAGCTTGGGAGTTCACATCAACTGAGAGACTGGATTTGGTTGTTCATACAGTAGATTTAAATCACCTGGCTCATACAGCAAGCAGAAGCTTTACCTTGTTCTCCACTGCTTTAACATTCTCAAAAGAAGCTGTTGTCTAAACAGCCTCTGAAGTTGTAAAGCTTGTCTTTCTTAGCAAGGAGGGATTTTTTGCTCATTCCTTCTGTAGGGATGTCAAAGGTTTTCAAGAAGTGAGAAGGACAACTGCAGAAGGGTGGGACATGGGAGATAACACAAGATGACAAATCCCATCAACATACAGGCTGAGAAAGGATTTGAGAACCAACACAAAATATTTTATTTTCCTTAAATCTTACACTGATGTACCAAATATAAGATTGTCCTCCAATTTCTATTTCTCAAAAGGGTAGATTTTTGCTCTAAGCTCTGGAGAACCCCTGTACCAGCTCCTGTCCCAAATCATCACAACTGCAATGTCACAAATATTTCTATGGAGTAATCACGACTGTCTGTGTAACAATACAAACCTATTGTGCAAGTATTTACATACTGCCCAAATTTCCTCAAAAAGCTGGCAACCAAAGCAGTATTGCAAACTCCCTGTTTCTATAAAGCTTCAACATTTTCCTGAAAGAGTAGCATTTTTAAGAAAGAAGTGTTTATTCAGGTCAAATTAAACCTTGCTAAAAGCGATCAAAGTCAAACCAACCTTTCTTACAATAGAAATGGAATTCTTTATCATAGACTGGAAAGCATCCATGACCTTACAAGTTTACCAACCCCTACCATACCAGGAACAGTTATACTGGGGATATAGGTATCAAACAACTATGTTAACTATCAACTGTTGCTATTTTCCGCCAGGAGGGAAGACTTTCACCCCACTAATGTAGTGGATAAGCAAGCTCCGTTTATTCTTTCAGATAGGTTACATTTATACTCTTACAGACAACTACTCATTAATAGGCACAACTGGCATTACCTAACTGGCTTACTCTAGAAGTTGTATTAGCACACACTCTGTTTTTCATTCCTAGCCTTTGTTCCTCTAACTACAAGCCTTCTGTTATCTCTAACTACTCTGCTCAAGGACAGACTGCTCCAGCACAGCTTCTTCATGTCTACGTGGCTTTGTTCACACAGCCATTTCTCTCTACAATGAACAGGTGTGAAATAATGGTAACTTCCTTAAGCTGGACACACAGGACAGAATTTATTAAATTTTCACTTTTCTTTTTTTGCTGGGATAGCTGGTATGGTACAACCAGGATGCCCCCTAAAGCTGCTAAATCGAGCTGCTGACTCTTATGTTCATGCAGAGAATACACTCTGGATGGGCAACTTCCAAACAGTTGTGGTAGTACAGCCTGTTTTCATTTACAACACACAGTAACTCAGCATGATTTTAATAAGAGTCTCTCAGACAATTTCCCCTAGCCCTCCTGCCTTTCTTCTGAATCATCTTATCAAATGCTTACACAGCCAAAAACTTGGATCTGATGATGACAATGCAGTCACATGTGACTATGGGGAATACCTGGAGGTACATAACTGCAGCCTTCCTCTCAGTGATGCATTAGAGAAAAGAGAGTGCACTCAAACGAGAAGTCTGACCCACACACACTTGGCACAGTTTCACAACCATCTAATGAATTGTTTTTTCAATTAAAAAAAAAATTTAAAAAGCCCCCAAACTAACTGTAATAAACTACCTACATCTGCAATCTGCACTAAGTTTATTTTTCAGTTGTCCCAATGTCTCTTAAAGAACCTTCTCTAGCAGCTCCCTCTTGAAGAGAAGGATGAGAACAAATAAAGATCAGACCCTAAGTGATGCCCAGAAAAAGAGAAGTAATTATCTTACAATCATACAGATTAGCAAGCAATCTTCAAGATCATGTAGCCTGTTTATGTATGCCAACTTATCCACATTCCAGAAGCCTTTTCTTGACTGAAATGTTAGGGTTGGGTTTAGAGTGGAATAAATACTGATAAGCTTGAAGTCCTCACTCTCCCAATGTAATACTTCAGCAGGAATGCTCCACATTTGTATTCCTACTGTAAAAGATCCTTTGGCATGCCAGAACTGAATCACTTGTAAGTGGGAGAATCCAGATCCCAACCTCCCTTTAAAGACTGTGAAACACAAATTCACACCATGAACACAACATCAGTTCAGGCAACAAGGGCTGAAACTCACATTTCCTGTTTCCATGAACTATGGAAACTAACATCTCAGTTAATTTTGTGTGACTGAGCATCACTCCTTTTGTATATCTAGGCTACATTTTTCTGAATTTGGCACAACCTTTCAGCAGTGGCCTTCCTTCTCTGGAGAACATAGGCCCACCCTTACTGGAACTTCATGATCCACTTTGAAAATATTTTCTCTCTCCATCACTAAGCACAAGGGCAGACATGCTAAGCACTAACAGAGGCAAAGCAACACACCAGGACAGCAAGGATACAAAGGAAGTAAAATATCCTATGCCTGAACAACAGCTTCAAAGAGAATAGGAGAGTGTCTAAAAGAAAGCATTACAGCTGCCTCTACCTGCAAGTAATACCAGTCAATGGAATTGCAGCTGAACAACTAGAATGTCAGTAAGGCGTTTTTGTTAAGGATACCAAGAGAGTAAGCTCAAATAAGTTTAGCCTTAGAATTTCCCAGATTCATGGAACAGTTTTTTCAACGTGTTCACATAACAGAACTAATTTACCTTTGACAGCTCTTCAGACATCTATTTTACCAAGAGCTTATACTAAATTTTAATTGTAAATAATTCCCAGGTAACATTCATTAATTATGTGCTTCCAAGAGCAGCATCTTGGAGGCATATTCTTTGTAGAATCAACAGGACTCATCTCTAACTGGCTTTCAACTTCTTAACATGAGATGCTATAAGAACATCAAATTGTCAGATACTTGAGGAAGAGACAACCATATTCTAGGTAGAAACTTTTTTTTAATATTCTTTTTCAGAAGAAAACTTATGCTTTTAACATTTTACATACAAAGACCTGATCTTGTTGCACTAGACACTTTGCCTGAAGACATTATTTTCTTTCTAACCTGATGAATAACTGTATGAAACAAAGTTTCAGAAAGTACAAAGCAAACGGAAGCATGAGTGAGAGGTTTTAGATCTCTGATATTGCACCAGCCAAAATGAGCTATCTTTTGTGGAAGGCAGAAAGGGAAGGAAACAACTAGGATTAGATACTGGGAGTAAATAAAAGGTATCAGGGAGCCTGAAAGAAGTGTCTTAAAAATATATTCAATAAATATTGAAATAGAACAGAGAGAGAAAAGTATCTTCATGAGATGTCAATTTAAGACAGTGCTACAGAAGAATGCCTTCTTTACAGCTTTGAAATAGTGAAGAAACATGCATAAATACCTGAATGTAAAGTATTCAGCAAGACAAAGCTTTTCCTCACTATTACAGTGAAACAGTAATCAGATTCCCGGCCACATAATAAATTGTTCTAGAATTCCAGGCAAATTCTCAGAGGTGATCCAACATGCTCAGATAAGCTGACACTACATAATAGAGCTGAAGGGACCTCAGTGTTTTTAGAGAGCACCAAGTTTTAATTTTTATACAGAGGCCACCTGTCTGTTAACAAAAATACCTACATCCTTATACTTCCCTGCCTTTTTATAAATCTGGCAGCTATTAACACTATTCCAATTTGAATCTTTTGACGATGACTACACCTAACACACATATGCCAGATGTACATTGGCCCATATAAGTATTTCCTCACACACTTAAAAATTAAGGTCATCAGTGAGCTAGTCAACTACACTTGTCACAGTTAGTTATCCAAAGGTACATGAGCTAGAGACTACAGAAGGATACATTCCATTAAATTGGCAGGGTTCTAGAATCAACATAAGTCTGCTGAACTTACGGGATGTCACCAAAACCTACAGAAATACACCCATATATGACATAGTTTTTCATTAATATTTAGATCTGCCCATGCAATACAACAGTCTGTATGAGGCAAAATGGAAAAGGAAAATCCAGTTTTTCTGATGATACATAACAGCTGTGCTCATTCTGTGACAGATCATGCTCCAGTCCTTCTCCTCTTTCCATCTTCATCTAAAAATAGGATTCTAGCTTAGTCACCCTTCAACTGCCGTTCCCAAATTTGCTAGACCCCAAAAGCTGCCTTCCTACTCAGCCCTGTCACACCCAACTCAACACCTCTTCATTTTCAATACCCCTGTCAGGTACCCATCACTGTTTATCTTCAAAAAAGATTAAAAAAGACAGAACCATAAAGCAGCATTAAACTTACATTAGGCAGGTACAAAATGGGAGACAAAAATGGAAGAATGGCAAGTATTTCCTGTTTGTAAGAATGGAGGGACCTAAGAACACTAGGAGAAAGCTATGAGCCAAGTGACAGGACATCTTGGTTATTGAGACTGCTACAAAAGCCACTAAGTACATGCTCCCATCTCGACCAATCTGCCAACACTGCAGAAGGAATGGAACTCCTCTCTCTCAACCCATTCAAATGGCCAAGCACTATCAGCAACATTTTATCTAGCTCAACTAAGCAATGTTTTTTGAAGGCAAAGACTGAAGCTATGTATTGGTATTATTCTCCTTATTTATTCTATAAATTGAACTATTCAAAAAAATCTTTCACCAAAGACTACATAATCAGTAGGTTACAGAGGCAGCTGCATGGTCTGGTAAAATCTAGTAAGCCATGCACATTGTTATTGTAGAAAATTCTAATAGGTAGCACTTGCTAACACCAGTTTGTAATTCCATAAAATGCAATTACACCACAGGCATTAATGGTTTTAATTGAACCAATTATGTTCTAAGAGGTAAAAGACTAAAAATACATACTAAATTATACAAATCTTTAGTCTAAATAACACTTGAGACTTAACAAAATACTTGTGGGAAAACATCCCACAGATGGTCAAACAATGTAGCATAGTGATACCCTACACACTTGAGGATTTTTTTAAGCAAATTCTTGCTTAGAGAACTGAATAATGCATATTTGGGCCAAGGCTGAGCAGTTCACTCCATAGACACTGATATCCCTTCATCCCAAAATAGATACTCTTTCCTTGACTCAGGATCAAATGTAAGCATTCAACAAAAGAAAAAAAGAATTACAGATTTCTATTTTCTCCGTGAACACCACTTGCAACCTGCCTAGGCATGACAAAGCATTGAAAAGGGAATGTGACCAGAAGTGTTTCTTCATCCTAGTCACTCATTTCACTATGTTCAGTCCATCCTCCATGCTTAGGGCATTACTAGGTCCTACCATCACATTTTAGGCATTGCTTCTTTAGAGAAACCTTTTGTTCCTATCAAAGCACTCACTCAGCATTTCTCGAGGCTTTATGGAAGAGAGGGAAAACAGTCAGTTATCTAAAGCACAAAGTTACACTTTGCAAGAGGTTAAAGGAGACAGTCCTTGAAAGCAAGAGGAAAATTTTCAGAACTTGAGGCATCACAACTCATTTCATCATGGACCCAGCAATTCTCAAGGTGAATCAGGATAATCATATTACACTGCAGAATCCAGTCTGATGTGACTAAAGCCTGTCTGTCCCTCAGCAAACTGCTCCCTCCAGGAGAAAGGAAAAACAAAAGAATGCACAAAGATCTCAGTTTTAGCTATGCTGCTGTGCAGACCTGGGCACCATCCTGAGGGTCAAGGAGCACAGCACAGGGCAAGAGAGGCAGATGTGAACCCCAGAAAGAGAGGTATGTACTTGCTTAAGGCATAGATGAGCAGGAACACACTAGATCCTCTACAGAAGACAGCTTTTTCTTCCTCATCTGGCATCTACTACTGTCCTGGATGAGGGCAAACTTGGGAGGAAGCTTCCAAAGGGATCTCTCTAGAAAGCAGATTCAAGAGGCATTTCCTCAGCTGGTCAAGAAAATATTTCCTTTGAGAAAAGTAGAAAAAAACAGTTTATTTAACAAGCAAAGTATTCACAAACATAAAAAATTAATAATATTCAACAAGGGAACTTCTCACTGCTCTGAAGAGATGGCAAATTCAGGAAGTCCTTGCTGTGGAGTGTAGCTTGGCTCACTCAGTCTCTTATCAGTCCCTCCTGCACTGGAAAATGCCGCATCTCATGCCCTGGTGGGCCACAGGCCTGAGCTCCTGGTGCTTTGCTGCATTTTCAGTCCAGAGCAGGACTGATCACTTCCAAGAAAAAAAAAAAAAAGCCACAGTCTGGAGAACTTCTCTGTCTCAGCTAGCTAGAAAAAAAGCAACTAACTAAAGGAGAGCTCTGTCCATGCTGCAGACAACAGTCCAGAGCAGGAATGCTGAGGAGAGATCACTGTTACTGCAAACAAACTGTGCTTCTTTTCTCCCTGCTTTGTTCTCAGCAGAACCAGTCTTGAGGGTGCAGAACTTAATATCCAGCATAAACAGAAGAGATTATTGGGGATACAAGCCAAAGTCACAAAAAGTCACCCTAGGACCACTACTGATGGCACACAGATAGGGCCTAAGAGATGGGTTTCCTCAGAACAGATGTGCAAAAGCTAACCTGAGGAGGCATGGGCTGCCCATCTTTAAGAGGCAGGTAGCTATGAGTGCAAGAATGAACCAGGCTGCATTCCAAGGGAAACAGGGAAAACAGACCAGAAGCAACAAGGTTACATCAAGTTAAGTAACAGTATTAAAAAAGAAATTTCCGCAATTTGGGTAGCCAAACACAGGGAGGCTGCCCAAGGAGGTTGAGGAAACATATCCCCAGAGCATGAGAATAACCAAGCCACCTGTGCAGCCTGACAGTCATAGATACACAGCTAAAAGTTCTCTACTAACAATCGCCTGGCTATGCTAATACAGTGCCACAGATAAGAGAGCAGATAGACTCAAGCCCAAAGGGAACTCAGCAACTTGCTGACACAACTGCCAGGATTAGGTCCCAAATATTTTATTCCCCATCACTTCTACAAAAGAACTTTTACTGAGCAACCTAAAGGGAGGACTATTTCACAAGGCATTATGTAAGGATCTCCACCAAAAAATGTTTAAAAGCTTTGTTTCTCAAGCATCCATAATCCTGTCAAAAGTGCCAATTTTTATTTCTTTAGGCAATACACAGTATGATAACTATAAACTATAAAATTTCCATCACTCCATGACGATTTGGTTTACTATTAAGGCAGGTCAATATCACTGTAAACTCTAAGGAGATTCAGACTACTACAGGAAATGGATCCATGTATATTGTATTTGATCAAGTCTATTTCACTTCTATTTTTTCCCAAAGCTTCCTAATTGAGGCAAGTAAAATACTGCTAGCACTACAGGGTGCCAGGCACCAAATCTGCTCCCATCCCCTTTATCAGGAAAAACTTGACCTTCTGAACTGAGAGACCACATGTA
Source organism: Anthoscopus minutus (assembly GCA_013399455.1). NCBI lineage: Eukaryota > Metazoa > Chordata > Aves > Passeriformes > Paridae > Anthoscopus > Anthoscopus minutus. The sequence goes on from VWYI01013299.1 coordinate 11,856, forward strand.
CTTTTGTTGTCTAAACAATTCAAGTGGAAAAAAAAATGTCTCTAGGCAGATCAGGTATCCAGAGTAAAGTTAGAGAAAGTCAGTCAAGAGTAACAGAAGGAATAAAGAGAAGATTGCCACTGGCTCAGCAGCTGAGTAGCATCATTTCTACTCAGTTTCTACTCTACAAAACTACATTCATTGCTAATATAGTCCTCCTGTCATACCTATGATGAGGCCATGGCTGACAATCAACTCTTAACACACAGATTTGTTTAACAGCACTTATTCCTGGCAGCTTCATCACAGCCTTTTCCTGCACCACATATGCTGTAGGAAACCAGATCCCTTGAGTTATTTAACAAGTCCCATAGCACAGTGATGGGTCATACAACCACCAGTGAAATGCATCAGGATCCTTCAGCCTGGAACAAAGATCACATCGTTCCCCACTGCTTAGGATTTCTGACACGGCACACACAGTTGTGCAGGGCTGTTCACCATCTCTTCCAGCAAAGGAACTGGACAATAAAGTAAGCAAACCCCATATACTAAGGGCCCTAAAGAACTGGTTCTTCACACAAACAGCAATTAGGCTGCAAAACTCCTTTCTCCTGGGCACTCTTGACAAAACACACTTCAAGCCATTAAATACAGACTGAATCACAGCTCAGAAACCTCAATGAGCATTGCATGCAGACACTAACAGGCATTTCCCTGTGCTTAAAACTTCTCTTCCCTGGCACTCTCCGCCATCCACAGGATGTGCTGCTTCTTTGGACTTAGAATAAATCACCCAGTTTACCACAGACTGCCATAGAAGTTTTCCTTTATTCTTTCAAATTAATTAACAGGATACATGCTTCCACAGTAATTCCATGGCAAGTGATCAATTAGAGGTTCAGGAGCCACAAAGAGTCAAGATAGAGACAGGACCATCTGAAGCTCTATGCTCCAGATGCACAAGCCTGAGAAGTACACAAAAGTTCTGTAAACTCACTGTATTCAGTACAGCCATACTATCCTCAAAAATACAAACACGACTATCCACAATATGACTGTTTTGATGGCAGGCACATTCGGGAAGCCCAAATGTTTTAATGAATACTTTTATTAAGAACCAGATCTGTCCATTTCAGGGTGATCCTTGCACCCTGGCTCCCCACTGAAAAAATCAGGTGTTTTATAGCACTGCATGCATGGCCAGGAGCTTGTCAGGAACCATGTATAAAACTCTCAGTTGTTCTATCATTGAGAGATTAGTTTGAGAAAATGCCCTGCAAGTCAGCCTAATAGTTTACTCAATCCTTAATCCTATTTTACAAGATCTAGACTTGCTGCTATTTAATACCAGAACTTAACAGGACATCTAGTAATGTTAAACCCATAGGAACAGAAAAAAAGGCCAAATATTATAAAAAAAATTAATTATATTCCTTCTTACATCCCTCACACACATAGAGATTTCCAGACTTCTGGGACACAGAACATCGGTCAGTACTGCAATGATTTTGATCGCCAGAGGATCATTAGCAAAACACAACATAAATGTGCAACATCAAAGCTCCCAATGGCTGTGTTCAATCGGCGGGTGAGGTTTCAGCAGCTTTTCCAGCCCAGCAGCCTGGCTCTGCAGGATGCAGGCCTCCTCTTGCCCAGGCTGCTACTAGCAGGCTCTCACCCGGGCCCTGGACAGAGGGCTGCTGTCACAGTTCCCAGTGAGAGGCACAAAAAAAGGGATGCTCAGACCAGCAACCTGGCACCAACCTAATGCACACTCTGCTACCTCATGCACTGCAGGTCTGCCAAACAGCTGAGCTGGCAGTTCAAGCACCTCAAAACATGTGCCTGCAGGAAAATTCTGCAGAAATACAAGATTCAGGAGCAGTTTACTGACAGATTATTGAAGCTAAACATTTTTATTAGTGATAGTAGCCCCGTGCATCACCCTCACATCCTGACTGCATCCATCTCTGGGATCCCCAACACAGGAAGGGCACTGACCTTTTGGAACAAGTCCAGAGGAGGCCACCAAGCTGATGAAGCATTTCTCCTATGAGGAAAGGCTGAGAGAACTGGCATTGTGCAGCCAGTGAAAGAGAAGGCTTAGGGGTGACCTAATGGCAGGTTTACAGTACCTGAAGGGAACTTAAAGGAAAGATGGGGCTAGACTAGTTACACGTAGTGACAGGTCAAGGGGAAACACATTCATGCTAGGAGTAGGTTTAGATCAGGTATTAGGAAAAAAATTCTTTATTGTAAGGGTGGTGAGGCACTGGAACATGTTAGCCAGTGAAGTTGTGGTTGTCCCATCCCTGGAAGCGTTCAAAGCCAGGCTGGATGCAGCTCTAAGCAACCTGAGCAAGCGGAGGGCGTCCCTGGCCACGGCAGGAACGGCTGGAACCCGATGATCTGTAAGGTCCCCTCCAACCCCAACCCTTCTATGACTCCGAGATTCTCGCAAGCTGTCCCCGGTTGCGCCCCCCGGGCCCGCCCGGCCGGGCCGCCGCCGCCTCCCCGGCGCTCTCGGCAGGGCCCGTGGGCGCAGCGCTGGAGCCCAGGGCGCCGCAGAGCCCGGGAGTGCCGGGTCC
>VWYI01013299.1:14623-29393 GCA_013399455.1 Anthoscopus minutus
TCCCCGCCCGCGGTGCGGCGGGGCCGGGGCTCGGCGGCGGCGGAAGGGATGCCGGGGCTGCCTGGCCTAGCCTGGCCTGGCCCGGCCCGGACTCCCCTCGGCGATGGGCTCGGTCTGGCAGCCCCGGCTCGCTGCCCGCAGGGAGGGCAGGCAGTGTGCCGCAGGCAATGTGCGAGAAGCGCCGGTCTCCGAACGGCATGAGGTGACAGCAGAGGAAATAAAAAAACTCGCGGCAAAAAAAAAAAAAATAAAGCATCTGCGGGAGCCGACCCGCCTGGCAGGAGGGGGATGTCTGCGTGCCGTGCCTCGGCGGTCCCCCAGTTTGTTTTCTTAGTGGCTCTTTGATGTCTTTTTCAGCGCGTCAGCTGCCGGGTGAACTCTGTGTTCCCACACACATAAAGTCCACCGCACACCCCAGCTAACATCAATACCCCCCCAAAGCAGATTTGGCATCATCCTGAGTGCTGGAATAAATTTTTCGACTCTTTGATAGGGTGCTGGCGTGCTCACAGACAGCTCAGCAAAACAAGACTCTGGGGATATCCGTGGGTTCTCATAAACACCGTGTCTGTACGGCGAAATGTAGCTTTATCAAGACACATAAAATCCAAGCGTGTTAAAATTAGTTCAGCTGATCCTAGTGGAGCTCGAAATGCTGACTACCACAGGTAGATTGCTATGGAAGTTTTTGACCTAATATCAGCATGTCTCGGTTTTGGATAGGCCATCAAATATCCAGGGCAACTAATTACCAGCCTGACCATGCCTCTAGGCCAGCATTGAGCACTTTTATTTAAGGTCCAGCAATTTTGCTTTGTTTTGATATGTAGTGAGAAAGTTTATTTAAAGGTCTCTTTTGAACCACAGCTTATAAACTTTTCAGCTTCTAGATACCTTAACTCTTTCCCACAACCATCTCCAAAATTGTTGTCCTCAGTTGGAGGCTCATTCTCCTGATCTTGGCTTCCTCTGAATTAAAGTGCTGTTTCTCCTTCCTGTCTGCCAGATGACTAACAGCACTGTGTGTGATGAACCCTAACAGTTCATTTATTACTTCTCCCAAAAGTGGCTACAGTGAAAGTTTCCATATTGATTTGTTTCATCAACAGTGTATGTGCACTTAACTACACTGTATTTCCTTCACCGTAGCAGTTTCTAATTACACAGGCAAAAGTCCGAGTACCTTTGTTCTTTTCCTCTTTATGGAGTGCAACAAATATCCTGTTGTAAGACTGTAGGACAACAGTCATACTATTTGCTAGAGCAGTTGCCATAACAGGAGGCCCAAGACGTTTTGGTTTGGTTATTGAAAGAAGCAGCATCTATGCTGAGCAGAACTACTCGTCATAGTGTGCTCTGATAGATCAAGATTTCTTTTTTTCACAGTGGCCGCAGTTTTTTGAGTCACTGGAGACTGAAAAGCTGTTTTTAAAATTACCTGGGTTTCTCAAAACTTTCTGTGTGGCAGTGATTTCAGCGCCTGTGCTAAACCAATGTTTAACAACTCTTACCATCTTCTTGCTTCTTTCCTCATACTGTGTGCATCATATTCTTCTGCAAATGGGTCACCCTCACTCTTACACTTAACTAGCTTGGTCAACTAAAAGGAGAAGAGAAATTCCAGCTGATTATCAAGGGCCTAGAAATTGAGTTTTTTGCAATAGCTGCAAGTTACATGCGCTGCTCTTTTGGGGCTTCCATATGTTCAGTTCTGGAGAGGGCAGCTGCTGTTTGAAGTGAAGGTGGGAGAGCAATTCCTGCAACTTCTGAATGCATGAGCATTGGAAACGGGAGCTTCGGTCTCAGCACAATTTCTTTGGTTTTATTCATTGTCAGGAAGCCCAAGCAAGTTCACAGCAAATTCTAGATTTTCAGCATAAACACAAGAGAGACATCTATAAATGAGCATTAGCAATTTGTGTAGGAATGTAGCTGTCACTTGTACCTCCCTGGAGACAGGGACCTGTTCATAACATTAATTTTAAGTAGAAATGACACAGCATCCAGCCTCATATACAAGCAGCCTTGAACTTCAGGAAGTTAAATTTTGCAGATAGACCCTGTCCTTATAACAGACAAAGCCCCAATGATATGTTTAACTCTATCTGAACCAGGGTATGAATAAGCATAACCATTTGTATCTACTCATGTTTAATTTTACAACTTGGGCATGATATTATCTGCCTGCTTTGTCACAATTAACTCCAAGATATTAAGGTATATGTTATTTTGATCATTGATTACACCATCATCCTGGTGTCCCCACCATGAGCTGAAGTTGGCTCTCAGGACACTGCCTTTTAATCCTCTACCTGGAGGCAAAACCAGCAGTTCAGACAATGAATATTGTCCTAACAGCTGATTGTGTCTTTGTGCATTTGTCAGGGATGGATACAAAGCTGCCAGCTACTGCTGCCAGTAGAAACAGAAAGAGGACTGTTGGGAATAACTGTTCTTTTATGGGGACAGCAATGGATCATTTAAGAGTGGTGTCTAAGGCATGTGTCTAAGGCACAGTTTAACCTAAGAAGAGATGGTATGTACCAAAGGCAGCAGGATATTTTTTTAACTCTGTGTTGAGAACATTTAAGAGTTGCTGATCTCTCAAAGTGACAAGTAAAAGGCACATCCTTTGTATGGTTCAGGTCAATACTTAAAGGCTACATCAAGACGAGTTATCATTTTAGTCTGGGCAGAACTCCTTCCAACTACTTTTCCTGAAAGTCTTTTTACAGCTAGGTATGTTTGGCCCACTGCACTTGCTTGCATGTGGGGAAATGTATTTTTTATTGCCATTGCACTTACCCATGACTTAAAGATAAGAGATAGTCCATGAACAACAACTGACAACATGTGACTTGTGCCTATCTCCTAATTCAATCTACCAAGAAAAGGTGTTCCTGTAGACAGACAGCTGTTCCAAAAGATTTGTGCTTCAGTATTCCAGAAAAATGGATTCTTGAAGGCTCCTCTGTCCTCTATAGACATTTCAGACATTTGAGCATGTTACAGTACCCAGTGCTACCTCCCACTTTTGGACTGGTTTCTTTACATTCAGTACCTAATGCAAAGTGGAATTCAAAGTTTGAAGCAAACTAGCTTATTTGGCCAACCAAACTTCCCCATGTTATTTGTTCAAGGATCCATAAATTAACAGCACAGTTGTCATCCAGATCCAAAGCAAATGCCCCCCTTCAAAAATAATTATCCTTTATCTCGGTGGTCTTCCCAGAGAGGTCAAACATTGGGCATGGAGCTCATTGCAGGGTGGTTGTAGTATGTGACCTTTAAAGGTCCCTTCCAACACAAACTATTCTATGATCCGATGACACTTATCCCTGTCTTTGGATTTGCCAAGGTGAGACACATAGGAGAAAGGAAATGGTCAGTGTTGCACAGCTGCTGCCAAACATCATGTCACTGTTCCATAATTAAAATTGTACTACAGCAAAGATTCAACTGTTAGATTACATATGAAGAACAAAGCATATATCCTTGAAAATTTCAGTAAACATTCCAAGTATCTGTTGTAATATCTATTAGTTTAGAGCTTTCAGAATTGTAAGTTTAGGGTTTGTAAGAAATGTAGGGTATTCATATTGTCTTTCGTGGTTTCACCTTTGCCCTGTCATGGTTTCAGGAGCTTTACATAACAACACACATGGTTTCAGGAGCTTTACATAACAACACATCTTCAAGGATCAAAACAAATACACCAGGTGAAACACTAAAAAGCCAGTTTCAGGGTTGTAAGATTCCAGTAAGAACAGTTGATGGGAATGTCATTTTCACTTACCATTCAGAGCAAAATAAAAAACACATTCCAACAGCCTGAAAATCCTAAATGATGACTACTTCTTGCTTTCACAATATTGCAGTGTGATTGTGCTTTGGTGTCCTTATCTTGTATAACAGAATATTAAAAAGAAATAAATATCTTTCAAAGTTGTTTACACATTAATCAAGACACTTCAAAGCGCGATATCAATTTTAAAACATCCACAGATGTAGAACAATATTTGTTGTGAAAATGTCTATGAGTCTTACTAAAAAAATCAAGTAAGAATTTGTGAAACAGTTCACAGATACAAAACACAAATAAAACATTCAGGAAATTCGTAATATTTTTGGATGTTGTAGATACTCTGTCAGTTGTATGCCTTCTATATTTCTCAAAAGTAATTACTGTCAATAGTAACAACTTTCTACAACTAACAGCAATTTCCTGGTGTTTGCATATGTGTCTATGCATTGCAGGAAGAACATAAAACATTCTGGACTCTCTCCTTAATGCCATACCACAATTCTTTGTAGCTGTAATCTCTGTTTTGACAGTGTGTGTGTATCTCTAACACTTTGAAAATAAGTAGCTTGAGCTCTCTGGGATAGTTGTCCCAGAGGAACATTCTTGTTATTTTGCAGAGGCTCCTGTAAAAATATATTACTATTAAACAAGCAACTTATTAACACTTGCCAGATACTGTATTCCTTATATCCAATACACTTAAAACTGAGAATGAAACCCCACAGCATCAGCAGCAATTTTGCTCTCTTGGTGTTCATTATCAAGTCTCTCCTAAAACCTCTGAGGAATGATCTTACCTCGGGCATTTCTTGGTTGCATAGTCCCACTTTCCTCCCTGAAACACTACAGGCATTTAGGCTGCCTGGCCTTTTACTCAAAAAAGAAAGTGAGGTTGCCAGATAATCATTCAGAGGTAACGCATCTAATCCTTGGGGAGGTCACATGAGGTGAGAAGAAAGAAGGAGATGCATCTGCTAATGCTCTGACAGCTCTGTCAATATAAATTCATTAGTATGTATAGAACTATTCTAGTTTTCAAAAAGTAGAATAGTACCTCAGGTGTATTTATGAATTCAAGTCTATCCCAAGTTCACCTCAGGAAAAGCAGATGGATCTGGTGCAAGCAGTGTGTGAAATGCAGAACTTTTGGAAGTCCAAAATGCTTTCCACAGTCAGCCTTTTAGATCTTGTCAGTATTAGTTCTGGTTTACTTTTTAATGGCAGTTGGTGGCATTTGACCCAGTTGATTCTCAGGTGTGACCAACAGTGTGTTGAATGAACAGAAGAATGGGGCAGGGACCAGATCCTTAGTGCTACACTCAAAATTTTGCTGTAGTTAGAAGAAAACACCAAATATGGAACTAAGAACTTGTTAGTCCAATGTATATTTTAACACTATCATTTTTCAAAATATTGGATAAATTTGGGGGCAAAAAACCCCTAACAAAACCAAACACCCTCATTAATAATGCATTTATATATACATATATGCAATGCATACTTGTTATACAGAAAATGCTTTAGCACACAAAAGTGTTTGAGAGTATAATTATGTACTTTTTGTCTTAGAATATCCCCTGTAAAATAACTGAAGGCACAGCCTTCACAATCCCAGTGATACAGAGCTACACTTAGGGGTGTGCAATCTGTTGCCATAGGTGATTGTATGGTATGCAATACAATTTTCTGTAGGAGATTTTGTAAGCCTTGATGATTCACCTTTTTTCTTAGAACAGTCAAAACTCTGAATTTCTATAAATATAGAAATCTTCATCCAAGACAAATATATACATAGACATTTTTGTTGGGAACATCAATATTAATGGATTAGGAGAACTTATCTGTCTTCATATATATATTTTTTTTTTTCAGAGATAAATCCTTTAGATTGTATCCTTTTTCTCTTATTAGAAAGGTTTATATCATGCTCATTTTTAAAATCAGCCATGACATTTCAGTTAAAAGTGCTATGGCTTTCATGTTTTCCATATGTATGCAGCTTAACAAAATTATGCAGTAAAGAAAACTAAGTGATACGCAGCTTCCAGTATGAGAACATTTGGAAGGGATTGCTTAAACAGTGTTACCTGTGGGAAATAAAAGGAGCAAATGTAATTAATAGTTATCTTAGTTACCCAGGCACCCATCACCTCCTTCAGTATGAGTTTCTGAGGATATACAGGATTACTGTTTCCTGAATATTTTATGTTGAAGTACATACTAATAAAACAACTACTTCATTACTATTTAGTATGAAAATTTACTTCATATTATTAGATAACTTTTTTTGGATAAAGGTTTTTTGCAACAAACAGCTAAATATTTGTATTTTAATTCAAATAGCAATCTTCACTGGTAATATATTAATTATAATCATGTATTATATGTGTAAATTTTGGTTTTCCAAGTTAATGCAGTCCCAGTTCCATTAGTATAGTTTAAGTGCTGATGGCTCTCAGACAGTTTCTGTCAAACACCCTTCCTTTCAGATGTCTCTGAGCCTTCTGTTTATCTCTCAAAATTCTCTCTTGGGGTGTTGTATTCCATTACCTAATCCTGCTCAAAGAATGGTTAATATTGGTGCCCAGTCTCATTTTAGCTTAAGCAGCCACTTGGTACAGGTTTCCTCATGCTTGTACCATCAGCCCCTGCAGCAGGACATCATCATCCATCAGCAGTCATCCTGCTCACAGCAGTTCTGCTTTCTCCTGCTTGAACATGCAGCTTCTTTGTTTCTTTTTGCATTATATTATCGTTTCAGGCAGCATACTTGCTCTTCATTTTCTGCTTATCCCATAGTTCCACCAGGAAGGCAGGCCATCCCAAAGTGGGGAGGTTCACCTTGGTGTCTGTAAAGGTGGAGCATAAGCAATAAGTTGCCTTTTTCTTTATGCCAGTCTTCAGTCAGTGAAGTGATCAGTCAGTGATCTGCCAGGATCACTTCCCCAGTTTGCTGACTTTGTTTCCATGTGTGTTTGTTCTAGGTCTATTTCTTTCCTACGCTATTTCCTACCTTTGCTATGTGCATGGACCACTTTTCTGCCCCTTTTCATTTTGTCATCTGCCTTTTGGCACTTTTACCAGAGAAGAATATATGAGAATGAATGATGACAAAAAAAGAGAGCAGTTTTTATAGCATCTGAGTCATGCAGTCTCATGGACTTTTTGTTTTACTTGCTTGCTATTATTTAGTGTCCCCTAGATCACTTCTTCCCATATATGGGTTGCCAGCTCTTTCTTTATTGTTCCAAGGTCTGCAGGCCCTAAAACTAAATACATTTCTGTGTCCAGGACAACCACTACAGTCTCAAAATACACCCTGGTCATAATTCAAGGCTTGCCTGTCTCTACCACATAAATTTCGAACAGAGACTGACAGCTTTTTCTGGTCCTAATATGTCTCTGCTTTCTTTTGGCTTGTGGTGCGTCTCTAGATGATACAACCTTTCAAATTCTGTGCATCTTTTTCAAGCTCATACAGTGTTACACATCCACTCACAGCAGTTGCAACTGCAGGAACAGCTGGTTTGCAACAATCTGCATCTCCGAGGCTTAGTACCTACTGAATGTGCCATTCCCTCAGCCCAGCCATTTCTTCTACAATAGGAGAGGAAGGCAGGTATTTCTAGGAGCAAAGTGGACATGTGTAGTAAGAGGCTGGATGTGGTTTTCTCCTTCCTTGATTTCCCCATCAGTTTACCTGATTTTGTCCTTTACAGGTAAAGCCATAATAAAAACAGTCTGTACTCACCTGGGTTGTGTGAAGGGGACAGAGTTCTCTGATCGCACAGGACTATGATGAGAGGCTTTTAATTCAAGTATAAGCAGACTTGGTGCTTCCATTCAGTATCCACCTATCATCAGCTTGCTATGACTGCCATCTGTTTTCTCCTCTTTTTCTCGGCTTTTCAACAGAGCTTCCCTGTTCCTCACAAAACCTGCCACTTAACATGGCAAGGTTTGGCTGGAGTGAGTCACAGCCAGATCATAAATTGATGTAACTACTGTTTCTCTGCTTTGCTTGGATTGTTAGTGATCCTGAAGCACATGGGTTGCCAAAAAATCTTTTATTTTACAATAAATTTCCAGAAAACAGGGCTGCACACCTGCTGCATTCATTCCCAGTCTTCTGTGATAAACTGTAGGCTTCCTTCTACAAAAGTTTTTTTCAGAGGTTTGGTTGTTCAGCAGCCCAGCTAGAAGGATTCACAGACAGGTTTGGCCATGATTTCCACCCGTCTGTTACACTGAAAATCATCTTTGCTACACCATATACACACTGATAAGAATTTACCGTTAGCCCAGTAAATATTCTAACAGTATAATTTTTGTGATTAATACAGAAAAGCCTCACTTTTCTGATATTCTAGTCGCCTTTCCAGTGTGCCTATTAAATCTCAAGCTTGTCAGTCTTCCTGATGCAGACAAGAGATGAGACTTGCTTTATAAGTCATCAGCCCATAAGGCCTTCATAGGAAAATCAGTGATGTTTACATTGGGGGATTCTAATTCCTCAGCTTTGGGTAAGTTTGCCTGCTTCCCTCATAGCTATTCCAATCTAGTTTGAATATTTTGTAATATCTTTATTCCTTGGCTCTCATATTTCTACCATCCTCTGCAATTTTTTTCCTCTATTACTCAACCATTTACCTCACTCAAATCAGTAGTTTCAGCAATATAAAACTGTAATTCCTTAGTGGAGAATCCAGGAGACAGGGACAGGTTGATTTTTCAAAATCACAGTAGTTTTGCTGAAGCGCACAGTCAGCAGAGCTGTATAAAACTGGAGGTCATTGCATTGTTAAGTTCAAATTTGTCACTGAGCTTCTCAAGAAAAGCATCTATAAATAGAAGACATCATGAATGTTCAAAGGCCTGGTTTACAGCCTGTTCGCAATTCAGTAGTTTGTCAATATAGAATATAAAAAACTTAAACCAAATATATCTTCCAATTCATTTTGCTTTTATAGTATTTACTAAATTTATGTTAGAATTCCAACAAATCTTATGAAAAGCCTTATATCCATGGCTTTTGGGGCCATGAGCAATTAAGCTCATTTTGCACTGCTCTTACATTAGCCAACTGTTGATAAATATGCTGTAGAAATACTTAAGTATTCAGAATTGCCCTGGTAAAAAATTACAAACATTTTTATGTCTTCTTTTATTTCAGTTCTTTTTTCTCAAAGAATTTGAAATATGAATAATTGTGGTGGGATAAATGAGAGCACATGGACCTGTAGTTATTCAGAGCCTCTGGAGCCCATGTGCTATTTACTTTGTGCTATCACAGAAACTCATAACACAGTGTTCCAGGCAAAATTATCATTGCAGATTTACATTGTTATAGGATGTTACATATCTTATTATAGATATATCATAATATATTGTCATAAATTGTATACAATATGATTGGTATTACATTATTATATTTTTTTATAGATCTGTATTTTTGATTTAATACCAACCTTTTATAAATTTAACATTTTTTTAATCAGTGATACAGTTCACTGCCTTTGGTCAGCCCGGTTGATAGTAGTGAAGTAGTAGCCATAATAGTACCCTCTTGTAAGAATAGTACTCTAAAAAGTAGAAATATTTTCAAAAGTCTTTCATGTTTTATCATCATTAAAGCTTAGTCTCATAAACTGCACTGAGCCCTCTCCTGACATTTTTCTGGTTGTCATTATCTGGTTCTTTTACTGTCTATGGTCAAGGAATTAACTTGTGCAAATAAAGTGGTTTCTTCATGCATAAGATAATTGTCTACACTGTTAGAATTATTTGTTCTCTTTCCTCCTTCTGCTGTTTCAGCTGCACACAGTTAAAATGCTGAATTACTCCTAAAATTTATTAATTACCTGTTGCTTCTTGACCTAAGCACTCCTGCAGCTGTCTCCTCAGCAACTCCTGTGTTGCCATCTGATTGAACACGTGCACAAGCAGCACTTACAAAGGGAGCTGAGTCATTCTCTAAATCTGGACCATCGTCCTCTCAACACAAAACCTTCCTCTGCAGGACTTAAGGGCAAGTATTAACTGTGTCATTTTGCATAGGATGTTTTAGCTTCTCTTACTTTAAATGACACGTGTGTCTAACTGAAAAGCACATAATTTAGCTGTATCCACCCAAATTTTCTTTCTGTCATGTGTGTTACATACATAAGTGCCAAATACTTATTTATCTTCTTACTTCCGTATTCTTTTTCCTTTTCTTTTAATTAATTGCCATTTCAAAATAGACTCACATCTTCATGAGACTGTTTTTTGTACATACATGTAATTTATGTGAACTGTGACTACTTTGCTGTCATTCAGGAGCCCTTGCATCTCAAGGAACATAACCTCCTGTACAATCAAATTGTTATTCCAGTGATAACTTTCAAATTCACTATGAATATCAACCTACTTACGTCATCTGATATACTCACATTAAAAAAGGGCTAAAAGTGAGGAAAAAGCAAGATCAAATGTTCATGTCTTATTACTTTCTTAGAACTATAAAATATCGTACACATTTTTTTGATTTTTGAATGGATGGACTTGTTTCCAGTCTTGTTTCTGTGCTTGCCAAAAATGTGTGCTCTGGTAGGTTGAAAGCACTCTAGCACTACTACAAGTGATTAATACTAGGATTTTTTTCAGGTTTATGTCCAAGTTGCTGGGTTACTTACAGCTCTGAATAAGATTTACATGAAGACTTGTGAAGAGCTCTGTATCTGAGCTGTATTACATTCCTCAAAATAAAGCTTTTCAGCTGACTTCTTCAGTATAATTCTTTTTGTGTTTTAGGAATTTTCATGCAAGCTCTCTTTTTATAAATACTGCCTTTATTAAATTTGTAATATTCCAAAGTAATACTTTTTGCTTTAGGTTTATTTCTTGATTTATGTGCTAGCATGTTCATCTTCTCCCTCTCTCTTATCTAGTTCTTTTTTGATTTAACATTGATTATTTCCCTTTGTTTTACAGTAAGTCATGTGGCATTGACATCCCTAAGAAATTTAGTTACCTGGAAGAAAATTAAACAGCATATTGATGGATGAGATAGGCATGATGGTTTCTCCACAATGTCATTGCATGTTGATGAAGGGACAGCACTGTGAAATATGAGATGCAAGTATCGTCAAAATACCACCCTGGTTTTACAAGGAGTTGCACAAGGAGCCATTCCTTTTCTGCAAAAGGAAGGCTTGATTATTCAGCATTGTAAAAACAAAAACCAAAACTGCCAGCAACAGAAAAATAACTGCCATATGTTTCCTGGTTTTTTAATTTCCTTTCTATTCCATGAAGTATAGATATTCCTATTAATGAAAAAAAAAAGGCAAACTACCACCTCTTGTCTCTGTTTTTCTTAAATCTAGAAATGTTTTGCAAATTTAACTTAAAACAGTCTTGCCCTGTTTTTTCGTTTTTAGAATAAACTGAAGTATTTCAGCTTTTGGTGTCTGTCCTGCTTGTTCACATGATTTCATTTTTATATCAGGGTTCAGTTTTTCATAAATATCAAGACCTTTTTCAATACTGAGGAGCTGGGGTGGGTTCTGTTGTATTTTTATAATAAATTAAATTAATTTTATAGCCTATTCAATACTCAGAAACATGAAAACAAGTCTTTCTCTGAGTTTAAAACAGGTACATTATGCCTTTAAGGTTAATATTATTTTACACAGTGTTTTGCATATTAACTGAAGGAGGTTTGATTAGTTTTATTCTTTTCATTCTTTTAAAAAAGGTCTTTTGCATTGTGTATTATCTCTGTTAGTAAAAATTATAAAATCTTCTCTGATAACTTTCTGTTATGTTAGAGAAGATTCAACAAAGCCTTTAATTTCTTTTGTCTTGCATTGTAAACCAGGATAGTTAAGGGAAAAAAAAATCATTCAAGAATGTGGTATCTACTTGTGAATATAATACTGTCATTTATTAGAGATAACACGCAGGGGTTATAGCTGTGTGAGCTATTTAAAAATCAAAAGCAGCACTCTCAGAGTGTAGCCATGCTTAGAGGAGTGGTACATAAGTTACCTCTCAAGAACATACTGTTCTGAAGGGTAACCAAATATAATTATTTCATGTGGTGCCACATAATTGAGATGACTTGGAATTCCCCCTCTTGTAGCACTTCTGATCTGTCTCTTAGGTTTGGCAGGGTAAGGTTCAATCTCCTTCTCCTATCACGAGTTGGGAAGTACTTCTGGTGCTAAGAATAGCTCATAAAAGCTGGATGGAATGTCTCCTTTTCTCATGTACATATTAATTACCATAACACCCATTGAATGTGTCTTTGCTGGCAGAATGACATACCTTGCTGCTGTATCAATGAAAACCGAGTTTCTTGTTGGTTAAAACTAGGTCCAGTGAAGTAAATACATGGGAAATGGAGCAACATTTTTTTTTGTTTTAATATACATTTCTCTTCTAAACAAGTCAGCACCTATTTCTTTTTAAAGACAATTTTAATTGAATGTAGTCCATTATAATCTTGGACTAGAATTCATGGCTGGAAAATTGAGTGCCTTTTTCTTGTTTCAACTGAACTTGCATGATATTCCTATTACCTGTGGATACTTAGCACACTGCCACTGCCAGATATTTTGACATGGCTATTCAAATGTCATTTTGAGTGATTTTTCTGTAAGGCTATGATTATCAAAACCCAAAAGGAACATTAAATTAGTGAGCATGTACTTTTACCAATTTGACGAAATATTCCCAGAAATGTTTCTAAGCGTTCACTGACTTGCAGATAGCAGTGCCTTTATATCCAGTAGCGCTGTCTCCCATGGGATCAGAACAGTTACTGGACCTTGCCTCTGCCTAATCACTTCACTGCAGTCTTTCTGAGTGACAGGGCTCTGCCCACATATTACTGTAGCAGAACTCCTCTGAGACACCCTCCTTTGAACCTGAAGAGCCTCTGGCATCCCATATTCTTTATTTTGAATATAAATCTCCTTCTCATGAGTGCATCCCTTTCATGTCTGGCTTTCAGTACATCTGATTCTTCCTACTTTGAGTGTCCTACAGCTACCAGGTTTTGAAGAGCCCTGAAGAGGCACCTCCCTGTTTCTAGCCTTATTAACAGGATCATTTATTTGCCTCTGTGTGACAATTCTCTCTGGGTACCACACCACTGTGCAGGGACTTGTGACTTCTCCAAGAACTGTGTTACAGAAGGAAGCAAAATGTTTCTCCTTCTGTAGCTTGGTGGAAAGTTTATCTGCTCCAATACATGCAGGAAGCCATCCTGCCAACAGTATGCCAAGCAGTACTGCCAAGAGCCATGGGTGCACCACTCAGCAACCACTGTGTTTTTCACTGCTGCTCTGGAGATGCAGCCACCTGGCTGGGTTTGCCCTGAGTCTGGATTGTAAAACTTAAAATTGGAAAGCAAGGCTGTAAGCTGGGGAAAGGCAAAGTAAATTCCTCTGTTAACAATTCCGCCACTTCTTTTTTCATAACTCGTGATGTATTGGAAAAATTGCCAATCACAGTCTGAGTCCCTGCTGCCTTGATAAATTCCAAGCAAATTCACCAGGAAAATATTAAGCAGCTGAAGTGAGATATGTGTAACATTCCTGAAGCAATTATTCTCTCAAATTTTAGTCAAGTCAGAGGCACTTACCCAGCTAGCTAGCTTTCACTCAACATAAGAAAGGATCAAATGATGACTCCTTTATCAGTTGTTAGAGAAACCTCAGCCTAGGTTTATTTTAACTATTGCATCAAAAAGCATGATTGTTTGTAAAAGGATGATTTTCAGTAGTATTACAGATGGCAAAAAGACATTTTTTTGGAGTACCTGGTTCTTTAGCCCCCCCCAGGCAGCCATCTTATGTTCCTCTCTTCTCAAAGAAGCATCTGTGGGAGAAAGGGGGCAGTCTGAGGCCTCAGAAGAGATCTCAAACCCCAGCTCACAGATAAGACAGTTTTCCTAATCTACTTCATACTGCTCTACAGCCTTATTCATTCTCTTCACCCTTGGGACTTAATTTTTTTTGTAGCCTGCCATACGAAAAGGCAAGTTACAGACCTTATTTAATCCTGAAGAGCAGGGATGTTAATTGGGTTGAAAATGGTAATGATGCATCTAACTCTGTCTTATCTACACTGCTCATCCTTCTCTCAGGACACCTGAGTGCACCTGCATCCCAGAACAGAGGTTCAAACACGTATTTTTCTGTGTTACACCCGGCTTCTCCCTTGACCCATTATCGATGGCACATTACCCAGTGACTCAAATACAAATCCCACAATATTTCCTCTCATTCTATCTCTGAGTAAGAGCAGGTACATGCTCAAAACATTTTTGATGTGTATTGCCTCCATTAAAGCATAATTAGCTTTGTGAAAAGGAAGTGGGTTAACCAGCTCCACCTTAGCTGAAACCTTTACATTTCAGACTTTTATTTGGTTCTTCAGCTATTTCAATTACCAGCCAAGGAGGGATTTAAGTCTGCAGCATAATAATACTTGCAATTACTAGTAAATAGTATTTCATAGCACTAACCAGTCTGTCCTTACTACATCCATTTCAGGCAGGCAAATAAATGTTATTATCCTCATTTTACAAACACATTGATTAAGTGACTTACCTAAAGGCCACACATCAATTTCAATGTCAGTGCCAAGATTAGCACAGAGAAACTTCTGCATTGCAGACACAGAAAAAAAGTGATCAGTATTATCAAACCCACCCTCCTTCAGAAACAAACAATCATTTTTCAGCTGTGTAGTCAAACAGCATTTACCCTCCTCACATCCCCCATATGTTTTGTCCACCTCAAGCTGCTCCCTGATGATGGCTCAAAACACTGCTTAAGTATGTCTTTAACATGGGAAGCTTTTCTGTTTGCCTCCTGCTTTCCAACACAAGGGTTGGAAAGCACTGCCTGGAGAACCTGTGGAACTCCCACAATGGTGGCTGAGACTATGGAGCCAGGGGAGAGGAGGGGAAGG
>VWYI01013299.1:29507-47516 GCA_013399455.1 Anthoscopus minutus
CGGTGGAACTCCCAGAATGGGGGCGGAGGAGATGGAGCCAGGGGAGAGGAGGGGAAGGGAAGGGAAGGGGCTCATGCTGCTCTCCAAAAGGAAATGTGAACTTGAGTAATGATAAGAGGAAACAGAAGGAGCAGGATTAGATAGAAATTAGGATGATCTTTTACAGTCTCATTTTAATAGATTTTTTTGCCTCTCCAGCAAAGCAGATTTTTAGTTTGAAGGTTGTATAAAAAAGGTACAATTCTTTTCTACTGCTGTTGTAGCTACTGTTTGGAAATTGTGGTAATTGCATTGGTAACACTGGAAACTGAGTCTTCAGCTCTAAAACACAGTAGCATCTCTAGTCCTTAGTGATGAGCTATTGGGAAAATTGCTCTATTTTAAAGCCTCTTGTTTTGAATTTGGAAGGAGTTTTGGATTTGATCTCTGTTGTCTGGTTTAGACAGACTTTGTCTGTTCAACACCTAACTGATAAGTACAGTACTTACTGCCTGCATGAAGCTGTAACAATATCACAACATGCAAAATAATGTTAAACATTACTAAGTGTCTAAATGTAAAAATCTGCTCTGCTTACAGGCAGTTATTTCTAAGGGAAAATATATGGTGGCTATATTTGTTTCCCCTCCAGAACAGGTTTTCTTACCTGGAAAAACAAGCAAAACAGGGAAACTTAGGACAGCACTTATTAAGTCTGCCTGTGTGTAAAGGTGGCAACCTTTTGTTGTGATTTAGGTTCAGGTCACAAGATCTTCTTGAATCAGCTTATAAATGTGACAAAAAAATTCGAAATAAACGTAAATCTTTTGAACCACAGTAGTTTAGTTCCTCAGCAGATTCACAAAGCTACCATTAGAACCCACAGTGCCATCTGCCAATATCTGAATTTGACCTAGTCATTGCAGCTGGTCCTGTGACAATGTCTGAAAGTTGAGATGTTGAAAAACTGTTGAGCTTTATGACAGACACTGGTATTTCAGAGCAGACTCCCAGGCAATGAATTATATTCTTAATAAGCAGACATGACAAAGTCAAATTTAGAAGAAGAATTTGAGCTAGTTGCCAAGTTTTTAACTGAAGGTCATTTCTTCCTTTTATTTTTTTACTTAAACCATGTGCATGTATACACAAGAAATGTGTGAACTTACCTTCAAAATACCTCAAATATTAACCATATGAATTATACATATGCCTTTTTCTGACTTTTAAAAGATTTCTTGCATAAAACTAACATCATTCAATTTATTGCTTGTGAGTCACCTGTAGATTGCAGTATCAGAATTATTCAATAGGTTTATGCCTGTCAGAATTTTATATTAGCTCCATTATTCACTAAAAGAAAAAAAAGGCATGTTTTTAAATGAATGCTTAAGCATGGGTGTTTTCTTGTCACTTCATTGGCTTGTCTTCTGTGCAATTCTAGTCCTTACTCTTCCACCTCAGAACTATGAAGGTATCATATACATAAGTGATAAGTTTAGCTGCATCAAATTGTGATAGAGGGTTATTCTTGTGTAGGAAAAAAGCAAAACATGGCTGGATGGCCAAAGATGTGATTATGTGTTCTGAAGCCTGATAAATATTGTATCATGCCACAATTTAAGATGCTCAAGGGCTTCACAACCTTAATTGCATTTTAATCACAGCAACTCTGTTCAATTATGTACTTTGGCTTCTTCAAAAATAAAGCACTTCAGTCTTTGGAAAGATATGGTACATTTCACCTGCAGGGCTGCTGCCTTCTTTTCTTCAGGGGTGGTTCTGGGTGCTGAGAAATGCAAACCAAAGGCTTCTGCATTGGGAGAAAAACAGTGTAACTGGAAATACAATCAAGCCTATAACAAGAGGAAATAATATGGCAAACAATAAAATAACAGAAGAGGGTGTTTTCTTGAAAATGGAGCATTCTCCTTAACTTGAATATTCTGCAGAGCCAGTGGCACCTAATGCTTCCTGAAGTGCATTACACTGCACAGTGGGAACCTCATTTGAGGTTGATCCTTAGCTAATGCCACAAACTGTTAAAAAGGAGGCTTTTCTTATGGTTCCTTCTGTTTTGTAATTTATTTTACTGAGCTTCTAATAAACTCTGCTCTACCTCCTTGCTAAAAGAAATTAATGATTTTGACTAGGCACTCCAAATTCAATCTACTAAAGCACTTAGAGGCATGCCTATGTCATCTGAAACTTTTAACATTCTCATTGCCTTTGGTGAAACTTCTCTCATTTTTACATTTTTTAGAGTCGCAAGCACACTGTTCTGTTTCACTGGATTACGACTGTACCCACTTTTTCTTTCTTTGCTTTTATTTCTGTGGCATGTTTTTTTACATCTCTGGTGGGTTGATGATACATCAGCATTTTATTATGTTTTTTGGCTCAGTTTTCTTACTGATAGGTTCACAGACAACTTGTGTCTTTCATTCACTTACAGAAGTCCATTCATGATTTCAATAAATACCTCAAATCAGAGATAAAATGAAATTAATTATTTGGCCATACTTTGAAAAGAAGTTAAAATTATCTGATGGACATAAAGTCTGGGGCAGAAAGCCTTATTTCCACTTTAAGGAGCCCATGCAAACAAAAGTATTGTGTTTGTCCAGAAGCACAACTTGTGCAGGAATTGTTAGTGAAATTCTCTTTGCTTCTCATGTGTGAGAAGTCAGGCCTAGCTGATCAAAACACTCCCTCATGGCTTTAAAAGTCTCTGATGAATTTTGAAGTATCAGATCAATGATATGTTATCTTTGTTTCAAAAGAACAATCCTCTGTGATCATTACTACTGTGCTAGCTGATCATTTTAAATTAACATAACACAAAACAATTTCACAAAATCAATCCATATTTTTCTCTCCAGAGTTCTAATTTTAAATATGGGAGAAATGGAGTCAGAAAATGGGTATGTGCAGGAATAAGGGGCCTTACATTTCCCAACCAACAACTCTGTTGTGGGTTGACCTTGTCCGGAGGCCAGGACACTTTCACATTAAAGCCACTCTTTCATTCCCCTCCTCACCTGGACAGGGGAAAGAAAATATAACTAAAAGTTCATGGGTTAGGATAAGGACAGGGAGAAATCACAAATTGATTACTGTCATGGGCAAAACAGACTGGGAGAAATTGGTTTGATTTATTGCCAATCCAATCACAGCAGGATAATGAGAAATAAAATATAAATCTTAAAACATGTTCCCTCCACCTCTTCCTTGTTTCCAGGCTCACCTTCACTCCCAATTTTCTCAACTTCCTCCCCTCCAGCAGCTCAGGGGGACAGGGAATGGAGCCTGAAATCAGTTTATCATGTCTCTGCCACACCTTCCTCCTCAGGGAGAGGAATCCTCACACTGTCCCTGTTCCAGCATGGGGTCCCTTCCATGGGAGACAGTCCTCCACAGTCTTCTCCAATGTGAGTCCTTCCCATGGGCTGGAGTTCTTCACAAACTGTGCCAGTGTAGGTTCTTCCCATGGACTACAGTCCTTCAGGAACATGCTACCCCAACATGGGACCCCTGTAGGGCCAGAACACCAACTCCAGCATGGGCTCCTCTCTCCACAGGGCCACAGGTCCCTGCCAGGACCCTGCTCCAGTATGGGTCTCCCCCATGGAGTTTGCAGCTTCCTCCAGGCATCCTCCTGCTCTAGAGTGGGTCTTCCTTGGGCTGTGTGTGGATCTCTGCTCCTCTGTGCCCTCCATGTGCTGCAGGGGCACAGCAGCCTCACCATGGTCTCACCAGGGGGAATCTCAGCCCCAGTGCCTGGAGCACCTCCTACCCCTCCTTCTGCACTGACCTGGGTGTCTGCAGGGCTGCTCCTCTCACACGTTCGCACTCTCCTCTCTGGCTACCACTGTACACACTTTTTCCCCCTTCTTAAATATATTATCCCCGAGGCACAGTCACTGTCCCTGCTGGGCTCAGCCTTGGTCAGTGGTGGGTCCACCCTGGAGCCTCCTGGAATTGGCTCTGCTGGACACAGAGGAAGCTTCCAGCAGCTTCTCACAGCAGCCACCCCTGTAGCCCTCCCTGCTATCAGAACCTGGCCAACCCAAAATGCCCTCCATTATCTCATGGTGCTTTTCAAATAAATTATTTCATGTAACTCACAACTTCTGAAGGGATTTGAAGGTTATTGCATTCCATTCATTTCCAACTAGATTGGATACTAAAAATAAAAAGTAATGACTCAGAGCTTACCTTTCATGAATCTGGAGCTGAAATGGTAAATATTTAATGAGGAGGACTCTTTCCCAAAGTTTTGTGCTTCTTTGTCCTTCCCTGTAATAAAAAGCAAAATTAATTTCTAAGCACATAGCTATCCAGGTACCACACTCATGGATAGCTCCTATAGCATAGATGCACAATCCCTATCCTGCAAAAACCTGTGAGGATGAAAACAGCCCCAATAAAGACAGTGGGAAAATAACTAAAGGGCTACTGTTCATTGTGGAAAAAAATCACCCATATATACAATCTTTCCTTTTATGCAATGCAATGGCTAAATTGACTGATATAGCCTGTTACCATATACTTTACTGTCTTGATATCACTGGAACATTTACAAACAATATATACATATATGTATTATGCAGATTACAGTAGCTATTTTAAATATATATATATATATATATATATATATATGATTACCATTCATGTACTTGGGAGCAAAGGGCACAGTGCAGCATTTGTCCTGTAGCTTGCTTCTCAAACAAGGGAAAAGGCAAAAGCATAAGGCTGACAGTCCTTGTGCTTTCCTTGCAAGGTCTGAATAGCTGAATATAATTTGTTTCTAATTCTCATTGTTAAAAGACTTTACCTAGAAGAAAAACCTATTAGGAGGAAACAGATGATGCCTTGTGCATAACCAAGTGAACAAAGGAATCTTTTTACCAGGATCCATCATCTCAAGGAGACGCTGCAGCTCCTTTGGAAAATCTCTCTCACACTAGCACAATATCTTTGGCTCAAGGTAGGAGATAAATAAGGGCGTGCCAGCAGGGAGAAGTGTGAATAGGGAGTACAAGGAGCAAGTATGAATAAAATTGCCAAGCTGGATATTTCAGCTCCCTCTCCAATCATCTTCCCATACTGTCAGATCCACACAAGCCTCTGCTCAGATCCTTGGTCTCTGAACGATTTCAAAGACACTTTTTTTTTTTTTTTTTGCCCTGAGATGGGAAGATAATGTTTTGTAGAAAGTAGCTGGCATAAAAACAGCAAATCTCCACAAATCTTTATTGATCCTAACAGCTCTCTGCCAAAAGCAAATGCACAAACCGTAGGCACTGCAAGTCCAAGGGAATTCTAAAAACAAATTACACGTAGGAAATAGAAAGGATGTTCTCTGGGCCTCACCATTCCATGGGTTAGAGATAATCTCAATTTAACAGCCCCTGGGGCTCAGACTGTCTTTCCTGCTTCCTACCTGGCCTTCCCGTGGCAGCACAGCCACGGTGAAGCTTTGGCAGGGAACGTGTGCTCAGATCGCTCAGTACATGCACACAGCTCTCCCTCCGAGAGTGCCCTTGGTGTGTTAATCCAGCCTGCAGAACTCAGCAGGATCATACAAACCAAGCTGCACCCTCAAAATCCTCCACTCATACATAAACTGGTTTTCCCTTTTGCTCCATCAGACTGTAAGAAGATATTATCATTGTGCTTTTGCTCTGCCAAACGCAAGAAAGTTTTTTCTGCTAGTAGCATGAAGACACAGATTCCTGTCTTTCAAGGAGCAGCTAACAGAGCACATCACTAGTAAAAGACACAGCACAGTGCACAAATGTGTGTACACAGCCACCATGGGACACAGTGAAGCTGTCTGAGTGCTGAAGGCATCCTGAAGATCAGCATGGTGCAAAACTCACTTTGACACTTTGCACGATAACCAGAGCTAATGTTCAGCTCCTCAAGCTGAATTTCAGAGTAAGATTTTAATTTAAGAGTAATCTACTTTAAAGATATCCTAAAAGCATCTACATTCAGCTGTAAGTCATGTATCATAGAGGTATGTTATGGATGATGTCATGACTATTCTTCAGATTTTGATTTTCTTTCCCTTAAGTATACAAGAATTGCAATCAATCTCTCTGCTTCAGATCTGTTCTAAAAAGTAAACTTGCATCCAAGGTTAGATTTTAGTTCAAGTTCTATAACAGATATAAAATACAACTCACGAAGTTCACAAAGATATCTGGATTTCCTGAAAATCACAAATGATTGAATATTTTTGAGATTATTTCTAGTTCAATCTAGGGGCATTTCCTAGAAAATGTTTGTACCTAACAAATGCATTTTCTCAGTAATTTAGACTGCAAATTTCCTTACCTTTTGCTTTCCAAATTCTGTCACAGTGAAACAAACATGAATAAACTCTTTCTAAAGAGTTAAGAGAGTTGAGAGTTAAGAGTTAAGATGTAACTTTTTTTCTAGCAAATTCATTTGTACCATGAGACTCAGCATGCTTTGGGAAGACTGAGTGGATGAAAGCTGCAATTTTTAATTAACTGGCTGTTTTACCAAGGCATGGTAGGAAAACAAGATGTTTACATGCTTTAGTTTTCTAACATGTGTTTCTCTGCATTTGGGGGAGGGCAAGAGGGAGCTTGGAGAGTGTCAGAAAGACCCAAGAGGAACAATCTTAATGGAACACTTATAGCTTCGTTTTACCCATCAAATGATGCCAGCCTAGGTTATGTATTTTGGATCTGTATTCCTTGGCTAGGAATCTAACATTTAATTTCTTTAATCTCTCCCAAGACAGGGTAATGATGTTACCAAACCCTTCCGAACTTTGTGAGCTACTCACAATAATATTATTAGGGTTATTGCTTTTACTCTTCCTTACAAAAAAATTGGTGATTTGGGAGTCCAGGCACAAAAGTCAAAGTGTCAAGAGATACTCAGGGGCACTGCTATTTGTTTCCTTCTGCAGGCTCAACCACCACTGCTTAAGCTGAAGAGAAGACTGGTTTTTGTATTCCCAGATGGAAAATTTTCAGTCATTCTAATTAAACAGTGTGCATGGCTCCAGGTTACAGCAAGTCACATATTACTCACAGTCTACTGTTGATTGTTTTTATTGTTTAGGTGCTTGAAAATCTGTGTGTCTAAGACAGATGCAACACCTTTTGGAAGATCCTTTTGCAGCACCAGTCATACTTGCTTCGAGTGCTTCCTTGTGCAAAATCAGAGGAAAAGGATGAAATTATTTTAAGAAATTGTACAGCAGAGCAGGGAAAGAATCCAATCCCTCCCTCCAAGCAGCCTCCCACTTGCCCGGTCTCCTGGACCAACTTGAGGACAAGCTGGGTGACTACAGGCTTGCTGAAGTGCATTTGTTTGTGTTGTCTTGTCAGGGATTTAATTTCACATCACATGCTACCATCACAAGCATGTCATTGCAATTTAACATGCACTCTGTTGGCATGTTCTATATCTCATTAAAGCCTCATCTCCTTAGCCAATACCATATGCTCCTCATCTGTAGCAAAGCTCTTAAATGTAATGAAAAAGGTATAATTGCCATTGAGAAATGAACTGTTGACCAGCAACCTGCAGATATCCCAATTCTGCCACACCATTTAAAGGAACAATATTGCAAGAGCAAACAAGCATCATTGTCTTACAGAAAAAAAGGTGTTGGGGTTAGAGATGCTCCTCAGTCATTCCAGTGTTGTTACAGGATTCTCAGACCACAACACAGAGCTGTGTCAATGTGTAGGGCAAAGATCAATTTCTAATTTTGTTTAGAACTAATATATTAGTCATTGAAAGTTGTATTTAGTCATTATAAATTATAAATAGCCATTATAAAACAAAAATAAAGAAGCTAGTGGCGATAGAGATTAATCAGGTTCTGTCCTCAGATGTGTGAAGATAATTATGACAAAACCATGTGAAAAGCAGCTGGATTAGGTAACAAACCAAGCTCAGACACAAGACCAGGAGGACAGACTACTCAGAATGGCTGCTGTTAATGCAGCCAATGTCTGTCACTTTGCTGTTAGGAGCATTCACCTGCCCCAGGATCTGGTTTGAGCCTGGGCTGCTACAGCCACTCAACCCAGAAGGCAAATCTTTGCAGGTCACTCTCAGTGGGAATTCCAATTAAACAAAGGCAACTTTTACCCCTGCAGTATTAACAACAGCTCCTTGAAGCCATTTATCTTGACTACAGTGCATCACTAATTAAATCTAAATTAAATTTTACTGAGCAGATTGCTAGGGCCTAATTTTTTGACTGTGATAAATCCAAGCTTCCTGGTGCTGACTGCATGTTCACTAAAGACAAAGATCCACTGAAGAACAAATAATTTTGGCCTTCTTGGTATGTTAGGTAATACCACAAGAATTGAGTAGGTAGCTTTCTTTGGATAGACAGAATAATGCACATTTATATTTAGGCAGACATTTTGATTGCACATACCATAAATTATGTTTGGAGTTAATCAGAGTCCTTAAGATTAAAAAATAGACACATATTCAAAATTAAACTTTTCTATGTTGCTTTGATGGCAACTTCTTTAAAACACTTTTTTCCCTCCTACATCTTCCTCTATCAAAGCTCTACAAATGTGCTAATTGTTGTTTTATTAATGGTTGCCTTGGTCTCACTGAAGGTTTTTCTTTGTTTCTGTTAGTATAATCTATCTTTTGCATGCCTTCTGTCTAGAAAAAATTGTACAGAATTAGATGGACCTTTATAAAAGAGCACAACTTAATGTTAAGTTTTAATTAAGGAGTCTTTTTAATCCATTATTTTTTTATCCTAAGAGGCTCTAAATCATAGTCTGTTTCTGGCTGAATGTACATAGATTACTGCCTTATTTTATCTTTATATTTATGTATTCACTTTGAAAGAACTTGGATGAAGCTTAAAAAGTTTCTGAGGATCACATATAAATTATTCCTCATATGCTCCTTTTCTGTAAACACTGAATGAACAAAGTCATTTTGCCAGACAAACCCTGTAAAAACTGATTACGGTTTCATTAATCATTGACAACAAATTAGTATTGTGAAAATAAAATGACTGCATTCTTATGAAAATACCACTTTCTCTATAAAATTTGGAAGATGACAGATGATTTTATGTGCCTCAGTTTCTGAATGTTCAGCTTCAAGTTGAAAGGTGCAGAGTACCAGCTGGAAAACAAGGTTGTCTAGATGTAGTCAATGGATGGGTCTAATTTGTGCAGTGTGTGGTGGTGGGGAGTGTGGTGAGGCTTGCAGTTCCTGCCACAATAAAAGGTCACTTCCCTGGCTTTGCTTATAATTATCAGTCTTCCTTAAGGCCTGTCTAAACCATCTGTCTGTGCTTTGTTCAGGCTGTCAGCTAGTCTGAAATACTTAAGCAATCTTGACTATTAATAATTAGCATTTATTCTGGATTTATTATATAAAATTATTAAGAAATTTCTGTTCCAGATGTCTACACAAAGCTATTTCTCATGAATGATGCTCCCTGAAAAAAAAAAAGAATTAATACCACACATCTTTAATAAGAAACTAATTCTTAAATAAAGATGCTTACATCTGCCTCTTGCTCCAGATGGTGCAATTTAGCTGCCCATGTTGGTTTTGGCTTTAAACAAATGCTTAATACACCAATTGTCATATCAAGAATTCTCCATTTCTCACAGCTGAAGCCTAAACTGCATTGCTGCTTTAATTCTCAGAACAGGGAGTTTCTGTCTCACAGGTCAAAAGTACAAGGAAAAAAAATATTTTTAATATTCCAATGCAGCAGCCATACTTGTAAAATTGCCTGATACTGTACCCTCCTGTTACTAGCAAAAAATTCAGGCAGCAAACTTAATCTAAAATTCCCACAAGGTCTGACAGTATGCAGGCAGTAGGGCAGACGTGAAGCAACTTTTTTTCCTCCTTTTCTTTCACATCACCTGATCACTGAGTTTACATTTCTATTCCAGCCCCTGGGAGTATCTGCTCCAGCTTACAGCAAATCCTTCAACACAGCAATGCTCTGTCCTTGCCTTTAAATCTGCCCAGTGAGCAGGCTGCAGCTCTCTGCCAAGGACAGACAGGTGCTGGATGCTGCTTTCCTAGGAGAACCATAGTGGAATGGCACAGCTCCTCCTGGGGAAACCAGAAAAAGCCCCAGTGTGTACGGGATGTCCTGGAGGAATATAAAAAGCACAGCATGTATGGTTTGACAAGGTCCTAGCAAAGTTATGGCCCAGATCCACCGTGCGAGGAGAGTTTGTAGAGATCTTTGGATGACATTCACCTGTTTGCTGGCATGATAAGCAGAGATATCCCCCTGCTATGCCATGCTGTGGCAGCAATTTTTGCCTTGAAGCTTTACTGCCAGATATTATATTTTGATATAATACTAAGTTCTAAAAAGTTACAGAGTTATTCCACTTTTATTTTTTTAGGATCATATTCTTATAATACCAAATTCTTAGACTGATTTTAAAACTTGTAATTGTCTTATGAGATTTTCATAATAAAATCAATGTGTACTTTGAGTGAACTCATTACTAGCTAGATTAAAACCAGAGTAAGTTAATGCTTTTCCAATTATTATGTTAAAAAAGTGATTGGAAATCTCTGGTTTAAGAAGCTAGGGGGAAAAAAAATTACATCTGCTTTCCACCATTTAAATGAAAAACATAAATCTACTTCACTGAAATTTACTCCTGGAGTAATTTTGGAGCCAGAAATAATTGGAGAGGTAAAATTTAAATTAAGATAATTTTTAATTTATTATTTCCTTGTAAGTTTCTTTACTATTGTTGAGGGTTTGGTTTGTGTTTTTTTGTAATTGGTTTCCATCTGATCCTTTTTTTAATTAAGATAAGAAAAACACTTGGAATAACTTGATTTACTTCTTCTTTAGCTAAACTGATATGTACTTTTATTAGGAATCTTTCTCCAAAGATAGAAATTTCCTTATTCTCATTTGTACAGGAAAAAATGTGAGTAGGATAGCTACAGCTACCTAATCTTGAGAGTGTGTGCTGAATATCTAGAATTTTTTACCATAGTGGACATTTAATCTGATTTTAGCTGCAGCTATTGGCAGAGCTGTTTCAAACAGGAGTAGTCCCATGATACCTAAAAATATGCAAATAAAAGCCATTGCACTGCAGGCAACCAGCAAGCAGGAGATTTGGGATCACATTTTAGACTTAGCTCTATTCTTAATAAATTTCTTACAGCTAAAACATCTAACCAGAACTACTGAAATGCCTTAGTGGAAACCAGTAATTTCTTGGGCTGATAACCAGATAAGAACCAGTCCTGCTCAGCAGCTCCCTGTTTAAATGAGTAGTGGGACACTTAAGAAAACTCTTCCTGGCCACCTCATGGCTATTAGTATCATTTTTCCCACCTTTTACAGGTGACTGTCTGTAAGAATGTGTTTTTAGAAATGGAGAACTAGCACTTCTGTGGATGTGGAATGGCAGGAAACAGCACCCCTTGTCAGCTCAGAGGTGCCAACTGCACAAGAGCCCTTCTTGGAAGAGGGGCCTGGGTCTGACTAAGCACTAAGTCAGAGCTCATGCTGGAGATGTTGGCACCATTCTTTGCTGTGGGCATCATTTTAACTTCCTGGCACTGACAGACACCTGTGCCTCTTTGCCTGGGATAATTAACTCATAATGCCTAAACCCAAGATATTGCCTTTGCAAAATCAGCTTAAATTAAAATCATACTCTCCCCAGGCTTTTCATACAGCTCACAAAGAAATGCAATCTGAGTGTTGCTGTCTCTATGTGAGATTGAGTTGTTGTATCAAAAAACCAGAACTACACTTAGCAAAGCACTGCCCTGCTTGGTTCACTATGTTCATGCAACATCAAGCTAGCACCATTTTGTTGATATACAGTTTTTTACAGATCTGCTAAGCTATTGCTAAGCTGTCAGTTCAGATTGTTTCCTCTAAAGCTCAAAGAGCCATGACCAGAAATTATGGGGTTTTTAACTCTCCATTTCCCAACAGCCTTGGATAGTGAGTCCCCACCATTCTTTTTTCTGATGCACTTAAAGCACTTTTACAGTTGATGGATGATATCTGAAGATACTGTACAGTACCAAAATCTTCCCAGGTACAAATAGCCAATTATAAAATGCAACTGAGGGCTGAATAAATTCTTTACTGACCCTGTAGGTAATAAAGTGATGGCCAAATGTGGGGGGTTCATTATCTGTATCATTATCACAGCTCATATGATTCCCATGTTAATGCCAGCAATTAGTTAGCTCAGATTGTCTATGAAAAATTTTCTGTATGAACCTAGCAAACTACATTCTGATCACTTTGTTCCAGCTATCCAGGACAGAGACATAAACTCTGTGAATGACCATATATCTATTGATTATGAGCTTGGACAGACTTAACACCCACACAATAATAAGACATGTCCAAATAAGCATTAGGGTCCAAGGCAGATCAAGCATGCAGCAATACCTATCAGCCTCATTAGCTAACCCTGACCATCCTTCATGCTTCACAGAAGCACTTTCTGCATTTTAAAATATCATTAATGAGGAAAAAATGTGTTTGGGATCTCAAATTATTGCTTCTGTGTAATGTTTTTCTAATGTGTTTCTATGAGCATTGGAACTAGCTGCTCCTGGATAATTTGGGTTGCCTTTCCAAGCCATCAGAACCACTCCTACACAGGACAATAGTGAATCAGGTGTGTCTCATGCAAAATAAAAAGTGCAAAAGAGAAATGCCTAAAGGCAATTACCTTCAGAAGTAGCAGTTTTATAACTGCCATTGGTTGTCTTTGTACAGCAGAGGATGCCTTCCATTTATTCCTGTCCCCACAGACTTCCCAACATTCACATCCTTTACAAGATGTGAAAAAGATGAGTACTTTCCTTTAGTCCTTGTGCCTCCTTCTAACTGAGGAGTAACAGGAGCAGGGGGGTTACTCCATGTGGTTCATGGGCCTCCTTTGTAGTGAGAATGGAAAATGATAATATAATTGATCAAGGGACAGCAATCACTTTTCTTCTTTAAATTCTAATTTTTGACACATAGCTTTTCATCACGCTGAAATAAGAAGTAACCTATCAAGAAAATGATACAAAATATTTGGTGTGGGGGATATTCAGACACTTTCTTTTTTCCTTTAGTTATGTAGTTATTAAGATGACAGGATCCTGCCATGTAGTACTCAGGATACTGTACCTGAAATGTACAAAAGTAGCATGCAGGAAAATTATTTTAATGTGTTTTTATTTCATATAACACCCATACATATATATACATATTTAAAATACATATATTTATGTATGCATGTACATGTGTATATATATATATAAATATAAATATATATATATTTATACATATGTATGTATATCCCCAGAAATTTTTTCACCATAGCAATAACTTGAGCATGTCTATGCCTTCCAGATCCCAGGCCACTGTTGTAGTTGCCAAGCTACAATCACCAGACTTCTTAACTTTCACTGTACCCATTCCAGCTCCTGCAAAATAATATAATGTAATGATTCGAAGTGGAGCATTTTTCAACAAAATTTCAGCTACCTTTAGCAGAACTGCTTCTGTATCTTTCTACATACTGCCATAAAATAAGAGAACCTAAATACAATAGAAAGTGTTTTTCTGACATTACAAGGCTGTAAATTGGACAGTGCAGCATAAAGAATGATGCACTAAACCAGAAGTCCGACTATTATTTTAGGTATTACACATGAAAGTATCCTTTCTGGTCTGTCTCTGTTTGTAAAATAAACCATTCCGATGGCTGCTTTCAACATGTGACCCTGCCTTTGTGCCTATTTGAAGGGGTAATTTGGCAGGTCCTTTAAACTGAGATCCTAAGTGGCCACACTTTATGAGTGCTCCCCTCAAGAGCCAGCTGCAAAAGGAAAAGGAGAGAGGAGCCTGTCAGTGAAAATAGAGTTATGGCTAAATCTGAGATACTCTGTGGTATGAGTTACTGAAAAATGAAAACAATCTCGCAGAACATCATTGTGCAGGCCAAATGAGCCATGAGAGATTTGGTGGGTAGAATGAAAGGTAATACAGCACTGTAATAACTCCAACAGCTTAAGGACAACCTGTGAACTGAAAGTACACACCAGCTTCAGTAAACACAAAGTTTGAATGTCAGGAGAGTTCTAACCTGCAGTCCTTTGAAACAGAAGGTGTGCTTCATCTTTTAGTACAATTTTGATCTCCAGTAGCATACCTGAACTTTCAAAACAGGACTGTTACTGATGCTGAAATAAAATACTTTGAATACACGTAGAAGTAAAAAACCACCCCAATTTACCCTTCTCATTGCTGCTCAATATCTTACCCTATTAAAAACATCAGGATGCCTTTTTCTTGAAAAAGATTCATTACTTAATGTCTACCCCACATACACAGTAACAAAATTCAAAGGTTCACATAAATAGAAACAACAGCATGGATATGCGCTGCCAACATCACCTCTCAAAAAAGTTATATTCGAAAAATCACTTCCAAACAAACAACTGCACATTACTTGCTGGACAGCAAGGTGATGTTCCCAGTCTGGTGCTCTTACCCTAAGCACAGAAAAAAATAAAAATAAAGCATTTTCTAAGGCTCTGTTATAAATTAGGAGCTTCCAGACAGCTTAGAAGGGCTTGTTTGCAGGAACTCATCTCTCATAAAAGGCTTGTTGCAGCTCTAGGGAGGAGTAAAATAGCTACTGATGACATTCAAATCATGATCTGTCTTCTCAGTCATTAATTTTAAATATGATTCATACTCCATTATGCTCTGGAAACCAAAGAAATTATCCTTTATTGTGTCTACCCATTTTTCATCACTATGTACTCATAATGACCAATTTTGCTCTTCCCTTCTGGTATGTGCTTGAAAATGTGCAAAAAATTAACCAGATATTTACATTTGCTTTTAATTCAGCTTCATAAGGATTTACAAATGTAAATATATATTTATACAACAGAACAGAATTATTAGCATTCAAAATCTATAAACAACATTAGCCTTTATATTGCTAAATATCAGGGTTCATAAATTAGAAACAAGTCCAGGTCAAACTTCAGGGAACAAGCACTATTGAGCCTTACCCTACTTAAACACAAATTCATACAAAAATATACATTTGAATGACTGTCTAAATCTGTGTGCATTTTAATAACGATTGAAGTTAATTCCAATAACTGATGGGTTTTTAATATTCATACTCTGTTGCAATAACAATGGCATTTTAGTTCTTGGTTTGATTTGGTAATCTTTTAAAAAACAGAACACAGGAAAAGATTTTGGCTAATATTTTCAAAAATCCAACTGTAATTCTTTGTTCCAGCTGCGTGACTTGAAGGAAGTGGCACCACTTCCTTCATATTTAAGACAGGGGTGCATCCTCTGCATCCTCCTACCTTCATCCCAGTCAAGGCAAAGTTCTTCCTCCAAAGCCTGGATGAGACATTTCTCAGCTGGAACTCCCACTGATCTTTATTTCCAGGGAGCACAGTAGTGGAATGCTATTTTTAATGTGCCTCTCCCCTGCCCAGGTGCATATTCACTGAGGAGCTGCAGCAGGGAAGCACAGAGTAACTCCCCATCACTGCAGAATTACTCAAATAAACAAGATCACTAAGTCTCACAGCACACAGTTTGATATCTGATGGATTAGGATGGAGAACTAAACAATATTTATTAGCACAAGCTACTTATTAAATAGTATCACAACATCACAGAACGTGCTGAGTTGGAAAGGACTCACAAGGATCATCAAGTATAACTCTTGGCCCTGCACTGAACCACCCTCAAGAGTGCCTGAGAGCTTTGTCCAAATATTTTTGAGCTCTGGCAGCCTTGGATATGTGACCACTGCCCTGGGAGCCTGTAAGCAAGGCATGGCATGCAGCACCCACAAAGACAATGTCATTTACAGTCCTGAATGTCCAGCATAAGAGTTCATGGGCATTAGAGGTTGCTGGTTTATTAAAAAAATAAAAGAAAAAAATAAAGCCTCATTGCTCTTAAAATAATGTTGATTGGAGAACATAATCAGGCTTGTAAACTCCTAGATTTTTCATTTTCTTTTCCAGACTAAGGAGAATAAGGGATTATCTCTACCAGTGAGGAATAGTAAATGATATTATGCAGCTCATACAGCTTGTCACATGTGAAGGAAATCCCACACCTCCCACAAGAACAAGCTTCAAAAAGCACATTTTCAGCTTAATCACTAAGATTCAATGTCAAATTAGATTATTGATGGATTGCAAGTAAATATGAGATTTGAAGTGGGGAAGACAGCAGTGTAAAACCTTAAAAGTGCTACAAGAAGAGAGGGATGATGTATTTAAATGTGGGGTGTCTGTGACAAGGTGTTGGGAGCAAGGGGGCTGCAGGGGTGAGAGAGAAGTCCAGGAGCTGCCCTGTCCTGGACACAGCCAGATCCACAATGGATGTGCCACGAGACATCAACCAAACAGGGGGCACCGCTGGGAAAACACAGCTGAGGAAGGGAAGAAAAGGCTGGACAGGGAGAAAAGGGACCAAAAATAGTGTGAGAAACAGCCCTGTGAGCACCAAGGTGAGAGGAGGAGGAGGAGGAGGAAGAGGAGGAGGAAGAGGAGGTGCTCCAGATGCTGAAGCAGCCTTGAAGGACCCTGAAGTGGAGCAGAGATGTCACCTGAAGGAGCTGGGTTTTCCTGAAGGTTTATCCCCAAGGACTGGAGCCTGTGGAAAGGACCCATGCAGGACCTGGGGAAAATTGTGAGGAGTAAGGAGCAGCAGAGAGGAGTGATTATGGAGTGACCACCACCTCCATTCCCCAGTCTTGGAAGATCTACATAAATTCTGAGTGTGAAAAATAGACAGATACAGCATTAATCCAAAGAGTGACATCTGTAGGATCAGGTAAGAGAGCTCACAAAGAAAGGCAGGAATTCTTACAATCATTGCAAAAGTAATTTAATTAGCCATCTCTCTATTCAGATTTTTCAAAATGTATTTGGCAAAATTCCTCTTTGGCAATTAAATGATCCCAAGCCATTAATTGTTTCAAAGTTTCATTGCCAAAGGAAAGAGATAATAACACATGAAAAAGGAAATATTCTTGAGAGAAAGGTATTGGTGGAATTGTGGAAAAGGCAGGAGTTGTGACAATGTGGCATTTGGCATAATTTTTAAATTGCTGCTTTAAGCTCAAAATTACTTACTAAAGCAAGTTGTTTAATGGTTCAGCTTAAATTTTGCCACTTCTTCACAACTGATGGATTCTGTCACTTAATCATTATACTGTTTATTTTGAGAAGTGGAAAACAAGCTACTGAAATATCTTGAAACACTGAAATACTGACATTTTGAAGTAAAATTAAGTTACAATTTCATTCCAAGGTTTCCATACTATTGAGATTTTTTTCTGTGCTGGTTTGACATTAGTTAATATTGGGGAGGAAGGAAGGGAAATATCTACGGAAATAGTTCTCCTGAGAGAGGCTCTTGGGAGCTTCAGAGGGAGCCAGTGGCTGTCCAGTTCTGAGAACTGACAGCTTTGTCGGCCATTGAGAATCTGAATCCACCCCCGCGAACACCCATTTTAAAGCCCGGGAAACTCTGAACTCTCTCTTTGGCTTCCGGCGTCTGAAGGTGTCGGGGCTGTGCGCGGGGGGGAAAGAGGCCCGGCCTGGTTCCAGCGCGGCCTGGCGGGGCCCAGCTGCCCCCCACCCAGCGGCTCTCGGGCGGGCTGAGAGGGCAGAGGAGCCCCTCCAGCCAGAGCAGGGTCCAGGCTCTGCCTCTGGTCACCCTCGCCTCTGGCTGTGCCGAGCTGAGATTCCCCTGGGCCATGCCGGGCTGGGCCCTGCAGCTCCCGGACGGGGATGGGAGGCCAGAGTGGCCCCCCACCCCCTTCCTTTTGTTTTCATCGCGGCTTTCTCCAGCGGCTGCAGAGCAGAGAGAGAGAGAAGCTCAGTTCCACTGCAATCCATCACCGTGACTGCTTCAGCCACTGCCAACCTGAGTGAAAGCCTGACAGTGCACAGATGAGACTC
>VWYI01013299.1:47820-62119 GCA_013399455.1 Anthoscopus minutus
AAGATGCAAAGCCACAAGAAAACTGTTCTTGTGAACATATCTCCAAAGTGTTGAAAAAGAAAACTCCTTGCCCTATGCGAATTAAAGATTATTGTAGAAGTGATAACTGATTTAAAAATCCCAGATCTTGTTCTATGTTGTCAAGTAGAAAAGATAAAAGTGGGCAAGAGAAGTGTTCTAAAAGTTTCATTTGGACTTTTCCTTCTCGGTTCCTTTTTAGTTTGTTTTGTTAATAAATTTCCCTTATAGTCTTAAGTTTAAGCCTGTGTTTTCCTTTCCTCTAAAATCATATCTCACAACAGAAAATAAGTAAGTGTACTAGTGAGTTTAGCTAGTTCTAAACCCACAACAGTCTTTGGTGCATTGGCCGGGAAATTTCAAATTGGCAATTTTAAAACCACTACATTTTCCTTTATTTTCTTCTGTGTATATATTTGTTGCATAACAGATCTACTTAAATTCAATGTTGTAGCCTATCATTCAGGCTTAGGTAGGGTTAGGCAATCACTGTTCTTCTGACAATAACTTTAAGAACAGAAGGCTACTGTGTGAGGCTGCATGTTTCTTAGAAAATAAGAAAAAAGACCAGAGAATTAGTTTAGGATAGTCTGCAATACCAAAAGGCAGCATCCTGATAGCTGGAAGAGCTTTAAGGACTCTAAGAAGCAATAGAAATATGGAGAAGGAGAGCAGAAACAAACAGCCAGCATAACTTCAGAAAAGTTAAGCAAACAGGCGGTTCAACAGAAAAGATGAGTTTTGTCCAGCTTTCTCTGCATTGTTATAGATTACACTCATTTATATCAGAAAGCAACCAATCCATACTGCATTTTCCTAATGGAAATTCAAAAGCATCAAATATTGGCTACCTGATAAAGCAAAAGAAAGGTAAAATTTTAAATAAATTATAAATTTTCTATGACAATTGTTCTCATGAGTTTACATAGTGGAAACCAGTCACAATAATTGCTTCCCATATCAATTTTTCATTTAGCTTTTCCACATTCCTCAGAATTCTGCTTAAGAAAAAAGTGCATGCTTGCAGCATTTTAAGGAAAATATCAAAGGTATTGTTGCATTTTTCTTGAATAAACAATCCAGATTCTTAGCTAAAATTATTCCCATTTTGACCTCTGACATTTCAGAAAATAACCAATAATGAAACAGGCCATCTGTGCTACCCAAAGTATTGGTTGGAACCTAAAATTACTCATAGTTTGTTCTTGTGTTGTTACACCTAACTTGCTTAAAGTCAAAAATCTTGATCCCCCCAGACATTTTGTGCATTAAATCATTTAAAACATTACTAGAACAACAAGCCACAACCTGTAGAAACAAGTAAAGGCCATTTAATTGCTGAATAGAATTTCTGAACTGGAAAACAATCTGAAAGTTTTGTATTTCTGTTCTCATAATTCTTTCAAGATGTCGATTTTGGATTGCAAAGCGGCCAACGTATGTACAGCCACTTTCACCTCACCTTCTTTTTAATCTTGTCTCAAAATGAGTGGCAGAATTGAAAGGAACAGTGAAGCAACACATCATGAACCAATATATAGTATTTAATGTCTTAAAGATATTTCAGCATGCCTGAAAAGAAAACAGTGATTTGATTATAACACTTATGATCATTAAGTTATTTATGTTGTAGGTATGTCCTGTGATTCTTTACAAATCTTTAAACAAACTAAATTTATTAATCTAAATTTATTAATGTTTGTAGTAGAAGAAATTTTTTTTAAATAACTGAGACGGCTGATGCTGAGAAATTAAAATGAATTACATAGAAGTGAATGTATGATGCAATTGAAAATTTTTCAAATTGCTTTAGTATTGTTAGCAGTTAAAAACCACTTCTCTCAAGTGTTCAAAATATATTTCCAGAATTATTTGGGGTACTATGCCCAGTTAAAAATTATGCTGAATTTTTTCTGTGAAGCAGTTGAGGAAAAGGTATCTAGATAGTCCTTTACTAAGTATAAGCTAGGATTCTGGCAGATTAGAAGGCCGAGTGCTGCAAAAATTTTGATGCACATAACCTGACATAAACTGGGCTCCAAATCCCAGAAAATGTAACCAGAGCCATGTTTTGCACAGGTTCACATTCAGTAATTATATAAAAAAACATAGCACAGAATATGTATATGTAACATACTAAATAAGACTGTTGCAAGTTTTTGTAATTTATTCTTTCTTTTTATAGTGATTTTCAATAATGACCATTTTTTAAACAATATTTAATTTATACAACTTCCTAAGAACCGTGTCAGTAATTTGAAATGGTTTTGGATCAAACTTGCAAGGTAACACAATTTCAACTTTGAAGTGGCTCTGTTCCTTGTATACTCAGCTTTGACTTAATCCTATCTACTTTTGCATTAGTGAAAGTTTATCTGTGTCAACAAGGCAAAAGCAGAGTTTTAGTTCTTTTGCTTTACATGCTTTACTACCCAAAGAAAAATGCTCCAAACCAAACCAAAACCCAAACAAATCAAAGCTCAAACAAATAAAAACAACCCAAATGAAGAAGCTGACAAATTCTCTGCACCTATGCTATTTCTCTTGCTGTTATTACTGGGTAGTGGAAATCTTTTAAATTGCTAGAGGTTTTTTTTCAGTGAAATCATTATATAAAATCTTGGGAAAAAAATCCCATGAGTAGGATGAGGGGGGAAAAAACCCCCCCTTTCCTTTTTTGTTTTGTTTTTGTTTTAAGGGAAAATATGCTGCTGCAGTCGATGTTATTTGTAGTTTATTTTAACTCCTAGAAAAAGACTTAAGCTGACTTCAAAACTCTTTTATACCTGGCATTCACTGAGGCCATATAGAATCTACCCTAGTGGCTAAATGAAAGCAATTTCATGTGGGTTTTCATGCTGTATGTAACACTTGGGCTTCTTGAGAACCGTGGCTCTCCTAGCCTGGGAAAAGAGAGTGGCCACACTGGAGCACACATTAGCTGGCACCCCACACTCTCCACAGGCATCGAATTGAGGAGGAATCCCAGACAAAAAATGCCATCATTATCTAGTTTACAGAGTGGGAAGCTTACTGTACAAGAAATTAAGGGGTTTTTGCTAAGGTTCTCTCCCTCTAACAGAGTGTAGAAGGGTCACAGCATAAAGAAATTAAGATCAAGCTGTTGGTTTCTGACAAGTCTCCTACACACACTGAGAAAGGAGAGTCATTTTCTGTGTGTATTTGGGGTGTATATCGTGGCATTTTCTTACCAGGCTACTTAATTTTAAAGGAGATACCAGTTAAGAAAAATATTACCACTCATAAAGGCATATTTTGACCCATAAAAAGGAGCCCTTTAAAGTTGCTACATGACAGAATCTGAAGAACTAAAGTTCCTAGGTTCAATATGTGCCTGGCATAGTTGCTGTGCTGTGTGCTACAGATCCTATGGATCACTGGATCAATCCCAACTCCCATGCCAGTCTATCACCTTCTGCTGGAAAAAAATGGCATATTCTGACCTTCTTAAATACTGATTTAAGCCCCACTTACCCTTCTCCCTGCACAAATACACTCCTGTGCACCAGAATGAGAACACCATAAAGATATGTATATGCACACCTATGTATGCATATTATATTAGATAAATGTAATCTCTATAAAAGCAAAATGTAATAAATATATTACATAAATGTAATCTCTATAAAAGGAGTAGAGAATTTGCCTTTATTTGGCTTTAAGCAGAAATTCAATACTATAGTTGCAAATATCTGTGTATTGCTCTTGGCAGTACTAAAAATAAGTAATTTGGATTAAACAGGTTCAAGTACAACGTTTTATAACTTAAATAATATTATTTTTATTCAAGATCCCATTTGGCTTAATGCAATTTGTCTGAGATCATGCACTAATTTCTGTTCCAGGCACAGCCTTTGGAAGATAAAAAAAGATATTAAACAAAATTCTTTGTGGGTTTTAAAAAAATCATCTTGCCTTATTTAGATTATCACCACCACTGAGGCCTATGTATCAATAGTATGCATGATTATATGTATAAGAAAAATATAAAAAATATTATGTAACAGGCTAGACTATATTCTGTATAGGCAGCTATTGAATTGTGGACAGAATCATAAAACATTTTCAGGTTCTCATTTCTTAGCAGTTGGAGTCTTTTGGTCAAATAAATTACTTTCTTACATCTAAGAAAAATCTTCACAGTAACTGTTAAATCAAAATTTAATTTAAGTTGCTAAACTCAAAAGCACTACTAATTGACAGTGTTAAATACAGAATAGTCCAAAAGTATGAATGAGGAGTAAATTGCAGATGAAGTACTAACAAATAAGGAATCCATATGGGTAGCCTGATATTTACAAATTGGATCTTAATATAAATTTTGCCCTCATTTTTATCTTTATTGCCTCCATGTGATGTGCAAGTAGTGACTGCATTCTCACTCATCCAAATGCAAGCAAAAAACCTTCTGCAGAACTTATTTTTGACAAATTTAAACAAAACCTGCTGAAAATTGGTCTCAAATTTCCATTTTCTGTTTAACACTGTTTAACATGTATAGCTCTCTAGTGAAACTCAAAACCAAAAAGAACATTGGTAATTCTTTCTGCTAGTCCATCAAAGTCTGAGGTTTTGCACAGTTTCTAACCATATTAGACTCCACGTCTTTTATGAGTTACCTTTTGCCTCTGATTGGTAAAATGCCAAAGTGATTTTTAATTGCAGCCTTGAAAATTAGAAATGCAAAGCAGAAAAATGAAACAAATCTATTGAAGAAAGCTGATGGCAGTTCTTAAGTTCAAGAAGCTTTTCAAAAAGGTAGAATGAATGTTATCTTTGTGAGAAATGCCTATTCTGGGTATCTGCAGTTAAAACTTGTGGAGTTTAGCCAGAAGAGTTAAGATCCATGTGCTCAGAGAACTGTAGGAAAAAAATAATATGGTAAAATGGTAAGATCTTGACATTAAATTATAGGCTTTAATAAAAATTGTGATATATTTTTATATTATCAGGTATAATTGAGTAAAATGGCAGGCAATAAAACAAAAATAAAAATAATTGTTCTATCTGTCAGTACCTGGTTGCACCAGAGCTCCGCAAGAAACTTAATCATATGTGTCTTTGAACTGAATTAAATTGCTTTTTGAAATAAACCAATTTTGCTTTCAAAGCCTCTGTTTGATAGATAAAAGTATTCTATTCAGGCCAATTTGCTTTGTTCAATGCCATGGAAAAATTTAGTCCAAATTTTAGACTTACTCTGACCTTCTATGATCTCCTGTATTTTTTTTTATTACATATTTTCAGTACTAAAATAATTAAACTCATATATGATTTAAAAAGTGCAATATGGTCCTTAAACCATATAATTCAATATTTTATGAGTTGTAGTTTAGATTACTCCTATTTTGGAAAAATACTTTTCTAGAAAAATACTCCATTAGTGTAGTCATTAACAGCAATTTTATAGATTTCTTTTGTTAAGATTTTAAAAAAATCCCTTTTTTTTAATCTCCCAAAATTGACTAAATCGATGACGCAAAAGGGAGCAAAGTATCAAACTTCTTAAACATCCTTGAAAACCTCGGTCTTCCTCAAAATCATTAGATGCTTAAATTCCTTTAGAGATTGTAATAATTCTCTCTACAAACATCTATAACTCTAGGAAAATTTTCAGTGTAATTTCTGTATAAAGTTGTTTTCATGAGCATGCTTGGCCAAAGCTCTGCCTTTCAAATCTCCTGCATTTCTAAAAGGTTCTTCCTTTTTCCTGTGAAATTGTTACAAAGAAGCTTGTGCTAGTGAAACTCATTTTTCTATTGGCAGGGAAACAACCTTACATTGGTATTAGGCATATTCATTGCACTGAGCAGATTTATTTGTCCTACTGAAACCATAGTCAAGATCTTGTTTTTTAATAAATATTCAGAAAACTAGAATGAATATTTTTTCCTATGCAACATATATACATATATATACACATATACACATATACATACATACACACACACATATAAATATATATAAAATACACCTTATATAAAGAAAAGTATAGTTTTCTTTGTCATTCCAGATCAGTCAACCAAATTCTGGCCTGTAGCTTTGTAGCATTATGACATCATGAAGATTTTCACACAGGGAAAAATATTGGAGTGTTTGACTTTTCATGTAGATGTGTAGCTTCTTGAAACATTTTTGCCAATCCATTCCTAAATATCAAATACATACTAATTATATTTTAAGATTTTTTAAATGGTATTATTACTGTATAGGCACTAAACATATATACTTTATGGTATTATATCAGACTTAGGGCAGGAATTAACTGTGAAATTGCAAAATATTTTCCAAAAAACTCCAGTATTTCGTGCAAACTCATATGCAAGATTTAGCTCAAATGACACTAGTCTTGGCTTCTATGAATCTTATTAGCAAATCCTGGTCTTTGAAGAATTGTCCTGCATTTGTTGATGGGACTTGACTCGCTTAAAGTTTGAAAGTATCATCTTTACTGCTAGCTGTAAAAATTGATGCTAAGCTTTAAAGAGCAGAACTGGAGGAAAGATGAAGAGGAAAGCAGAGATAGAAGCCAGCTGAATCCTTCTTTTTTCTGCATACAAACAAATATTGAAGGAGCAGTGTGAAGCTCCTCCAAACAAATCTATCTTAAAGTCTATTTCAGATTATCAAGTACTCCACTCTGTTATTACCTGCAATGCTCTGAAAATACAAAAAATGAAGAATCGGTGATGATGACAAGTACATCCTGTGAATAAGTAGCTCTCTCAGAGCACTGCCAAGATCTAAAAATGGCCAGATTGTGGAAGCTGCAGGCTGTCTGCTTTGTAGATGACAGGTATCCTGAAGAGAACAAAGTCAAACACTGCACCACATGTAGGCCAGAGATATGACATTGCTGGAGATACCGTGTGCATTTCCTGACTCTGACAACTGCAGTGATGGCAGACCGGAGAACAAAAATTATAGATGTGTAAGTGCATTTGTTCTGGGGAAAATTTTCAGCAATATTCACTTAACAAGGTGATAATTCAACTTACTGTAGAGGTCTCTCTTCTCCATTTTATAAATATCTCATAATCATATGTTTGCATAATTTTTCTTACCAACTATATGACATATAAATAGAATTATTTATTTATACACTTTTGTTCAGTAGAATTAAAAAGTTTGAGTTTTGCAGGCTCAAGAAATAACCCCCCCCAAAGGAAAAACATTAAATCTCTTTATAAACTGCAGCATAAAAAATAATCTTTATGACAGAAGATAGCCAAAATACTTTTTGATAAATAGTTTTGTGAAAAAAAATACTAGGAAGTGATAGGACAGTGTAATCGAAATGCTCCTGGTCCTTTGTGATCATACTGATTGAACAGAGGGGATGATCAGCATCCAAGAAGTGGCAGAGGAAGCTAAAGAGTAAAACAAGGAGTGCTTATGCCCTGCCACTTTCACATTATTGTTGGAAACAAGAGAAAGAATCATAAATGGGCATAACTTGTTTTGAGTGACCTTCATTTTGCTGATGACTTTAATCAGTAACAGAAATACATGGTTTTGTTAAAAAAGGCAAAAAAAAAATGCACACCTGTTAATATTTCAGCTACATTTTGAAAATAAACTACAAGTCCTTTAACTTATCTAGAAATTGATAGGTGCAGTAATAGTGACATCAGGCATAAGGTGATCTTAAGCAACAAATATCTTTCAAAAACTTGAAATATTTTTGGCTGCAGAAGCATGATCAACACTGACACAATAACAATTTCCAATACCTTTTCTCCTTTAGAGATATTTCTGAAACACCACAACAGCAAGGAACTTTTCCAGAATGCACTGCTCTTATCAGTGTGTTCTTATCAGGAAGATCCTTATAATAAATTGAAAAGAATTGTCACCATTTTCTAGAAGCCTGAGGAGTGCACACAAACGGAACACATCAGAGGTGAAAGATGAACACATTTATATGGCAACTTCCAAAACATCTTCAGCCTAATAAGAAAATAATAGGGAGGCTGACTGAGATCAGAGAGAAGAGGAAGGACAAGGCCTTCATCATCACCAGGAGAATCAAACATCCAAGCCCAGAATATGCAGTGACATGTGGTGCATAGTTTTGACGGAACACAAGGTATAAGGACAGATTTTTGGAAGCATTGCATGACTTTCTCTTTCCAATAGGATAGAGG
Source organism: Anthoscopus minutus (assembly GCA_013399455.1). NCBI lineage: Eukaryota > Metazoa > Chordata > Aves > Passeriformes > Paridae > Anthoscopus > Anthoscopus minutus. Next base: position 56,007 of record VWYI01013299.1, read on the forward strand.
GAGGTCACCCTAGTGTGGATTACATTTTTACTTCTGAATGCCAGTTGATCTCTCCCTACAATCTGAATGAGAGCCGAGATTAAAGCAATAACACTTCTAATAGCAGAAATAAAGGGTGATAGTTACTAAACGCATGTAATAAGAACTGCAAATAAAAATAGTTATTTTGCAGTCTGAAATTGTTGACAGGATTTTGGAGACTGGTTACTCAAATAATCAATAAGAAACCGAACATTACCATGGCAACTATCATCTTACAGATGCAGTAACTTGTATGCTCTTTAAGTGGACTTTTTAATTGGTCTTTTAATTTAAAAGTCTCTTCACTATTTTGTCCTCTCTCAAAAAAACCTTAAAACAAGAAGTGGAAACATTAATTCTATTAATACTTTATGCAATTAGGGCTGCCTCCTTGCTAGGGTGAGTGTCTACAAATCCAAATTCTGATTATTATGTAACCTTTAGGTTGAAGAGTCAGAATTGAGTTGGACATGGCAGTGATTCCACAGTTCTAGACCAATGGCAGTGAAATTTTTGGTCCTTTGGAACACTGTGATCTTGTGAGAGGTTTCAAGGCATGCACACAGTGACTCCCATGGTGTGAGTGAGACTAGACCATTCTGGCCCTTTTGGAGGTGAGCTCATCTCATCTTCTATACCACAGAATCATAGAATTGTTTGGGTTGGAAGAGACTTTAAAAATTGTTCAGTTCCCCTGCCATGGGCAAGGACTCCTCCTGCTAGACCAGCCTGCTCACAGCTCCATCCAACCTGGCCTTGAACACTTCCAGCAATGAGGCATCCACAGCTTCTCTGGGAAACTGGGAATCCTTCTGTGGGTCAAGATACATATTTAACAGTCTTAGCACCACTGTCCTTGTCATTAGTTAGACCTGGGATAATATCTTTGATTATCTCCATGTTTCAATCTAAAAGTTATTTTTCTTGGTTCACATTTTCAACTACAACAATCCCTGAAAGTTCTCTGCAACACCTTCCTAGCTTGAGATCATTAACTTCCTGCTTCATGTCTTCAGGGGTTTCCTGGCTTCCCTTCTCTCTGTATCCCAGCTGTGCTGAGGGTGCCTCCTGCTCCAACAGCCACAGTCACAAGCATTTGCACCACTTGCTTGGTTCAAGTTTCAGCTTCTAGTGAATAAGGGTAAGATCCTCACTCAGATCCAGTGAATAAGGATAAAATCCTTATTAGTGAATAAGGATAAGATCCACTTCCTTAAGTGAATGGGGGACAACTTGCATTGCTTTATGTATAAATGATAAGAGAAATACACAACTTGAAAAAAACCCACAAAAAACAAAACCAAACAACAACAAAAAGCTCCAAAAAAACCCCACAACAAACAAACAAAAAAACCCAAAACAAAACAAAACTAAACTAAACAACAAAAACCAAACCAAAACAAAAACAAGAAGAAGAAAGCCAGAATGGAAAACATGTAAGTTAAAAGCCAATCATGAAGAACCAGTGGATGATTTATACTAAGGTTCTACCTGTGCCCCATCTAAAACAGAAGGAGAACTGTAACTGGTATACAAAGGAAAGAGAAGCAGCTCTGAGAATTATGCAAGTGCAACAAAGAAAAAGAGAAAAATTAGAGCGTTAAAAAAATCTCATTTTAATAAGAATGTGTAAAGTTCTGGAAACTGAATTGGGCTTTTGGCAGGGGAGTCAGCAGGCCGAATTTAAATGTTAATTTTGATCTGTAGCACCGAATGCATTTGGTAATGGAGGTTAGATACAATTATTTGTAGCAACTATCCTATCAAATGTTGTGAATTATATCCTAATTAGTTTACAACCCTGTTGCCAGTCCATCTTACAAATAATTAGCTGAGAGGTTTTCTTAGCCTAGCATTTGATAGGAGCACAATAATTTCTATCTTTTCTTCCTCCCATCCTTTTCATTTCTTTCCCTAGTTGCAGTTTAAGAAAAAAACCTAAAGGGTAAAGACACCCTGAATACTTAAATAACATTAAAGAACATAACTTACCAAATGGTAGCCTTTTTCTCCAAGCCAAGTTGGCACTATTATTTCTCAGGTTACAGCATCTGTGATTGATGCATATTGTACAAGTACATTTTGTGCAGGTATCAGTTAAATTTTATAGTTCTAATAATGGAAAAGTCTGATTCAGTACTTTGTGTGGGTCTGAGAGACATGAAGAATAGCATAATATTCTTTAAGATAAATTAATCTCCTCCATTGTTCTATCGTCAATTTTCCATTGATATTTCAAATTCACAGAGTCTACATTTTAATGGTATTGTACTGTGTTGTACAACAGCTTTTGGGCATTATTTACAGACAGAAACATTTCTGCAAACACATATAAGACATCACAAAATAAACTTTCAGAAGCAATTGCTTTAGGCTGAAATCTGACACAGGGAAATAAACTTATCCACAGTAAAACAAATTTAGTAGGCATTTCACTCTGGATAAATTTGGCCTTCTGTTTTAAGATCAGAGCAAGAATTACTTTAACTTAAAAACTAAATACAGTTCTTGACAGGATATTCCAAGTGAGAATACAGATGCTTTGTGATGACCTCTTTTGCCACAACAGATTTAAATGAGAATGGGCACTACCTGTGATGTGCCAGCTGCTGATGCTGTAAGCAAAGACTAAGAACAAAGCAGTCATAACCTTCCAGAGGCAGGGTCACAATTTAATTTGTGTTCAGAACTGACTTGCACCATCACAAATACACACTTTCAAATCAAATGCTTTAAAAATATATTGTTCTGATGAAGAGAAAAAGTAGTTAGATAAGAATTAATAAAACCATGGAAGGAGACTGTCTTCTAAAGTTAATGATAATTATTCAAATATATTTTGGGACAGAGATAAAAATAAAACTTAGTCACAATCACTGGTGCAATTTTGTAATTACAAGTTCTTCATCTTCACTAGAAGACTTTCTGTGATATATCCTGAGGTATCATTTGTGGTTTTGTTCAATGAAATCACATTAGCAACACACAATCAGCCCAGATCAAAGTACGTCTCCTTATTGGGTGCAAACCATGTTAGTGAGTTAGGGTTGGCTACAAAACAGAAATTCCAGATTTAAACCAGTCCTTCTGCATGTTGGCTATTGCCAACAATTGCACCAAAATACTTTTGATTGCAGTTGATTTTGAAATACAGCTTGGAAAACCACAAACAGCTTGTGGTTTCTCTAATTAGAGGACTGATTTTGTGTTGAATCACTAATATATACAATGAAACTTATAGTGCATCTCTTAGCTGCAAAAAATCCTTGAGAAAAGAATTCCCTCATCTTTACTTTCTTTTAGTGACCTCTCTCTTGAAAAGATAAGTGTGTCAATAGAGTTAAAATCTTGGCTGATACATACTTTCATTTTTACTTATGTAGAATAAAGTTTAGGATTCCTTAGTTCATTTTTCATACTCTTTGCAAAATATCACAGTTTATAAATGACCAGTAAATTGCATTTACAACTACTCCATTTATAACAACTCCAACTACACTATATATTGTATCAGCTTCCTTGGAGTTCTGCAATCTGCAATGTCAATAATGTCTAAATTAAGGGATTTAATCTGATTAGAGGAAGATTAAGAAAGCACTGACATGACAGAATTAGTCTAGACTCTTAATTATCCATGGATTATGGCATTTGTCTTTCCAAATTAGAATTACAAATGAAAGTTAATATATTAAGGAAGCAGGTAAGTACTATGTGAAGCAACGTTGCACTGCACAGCATTATCACCTCCAAGCATCCTTCTATGATAGTCAAATAAAGCTACAGGCACAGTCAAGTCACTGCTAACCAGAGGGAAGGCATGTATGATTAAACTAGGAATTTAAACAGAGCTTGGAGTAAGAAGCAGCACACAAGCCTTATCAGCAGCGAAGTGACTCTAAGAGGCAATAATAACAAGAATGTGAGGTTTATCACAATATTTTTTCTATCTCCCTCTGCTACTTCAAGGGCCTATTATGCCCTTTCCTACCTATTCTTCCTCCCCAGGAGAAATGAAAGCAATATGAGGAGAGTTCAGATCTTATGTTATCTTTTGCCATCCTTCAAATCTAGCATTGATTATCATGTATCTCTTTCCCAGATGCAGACCCAGTCAGAAATTCTTTGTCTTAAGAAGGCAATCCCAGAAAACTGAACATTTAAAATAAAAGAACTCCCCTCCTATAAATGAGGCTTGTTAAATTTGAACTCAGATTATCTCCCGGGTAGCAAAAAGTAGGTATTAATATAGTCCATAGTGTAAAATTAAGTGAAAACCTGAAGATGATTATTTATCTGTTAGGGAAAAATTCTTATTCCTACTCTACTTACCTAAGTCAGAACCACAAAGATTATAATAATATGACTTTTTCTTAATTGAACTAGTGAAAAGTACAAAGTTATTCCATTTACCACAATGAATGTATCAATATAAGTCATGCTGTGGAGAAAAAAAAGTCTGTAACTAACTCTGCTCCTGCTTTGCCCGAACATGTTATCTTCCTTTTTGGCTGTGTGCAAATGTGCACTGGCAAGTGCTCATCTTTTGCAGACTGAAAATCAAAAAGACAATTTCTACCCTGAAATAAAAATAAATCATATATGCTATGCCAGATTTGACAGCCTTCCTCATAAAGAGACATAAAAAATTGGGAGCTGTTTAAGCCACATGCCACAAATCATCTTGCGTGCTCAAAAGTCAAATTATATTTTACATGAGTCACTGACTATCTAGATTTCTTTGGTAATGTTTTCTCCAGTTGGATTTTTATCCCAAGTCCATGCACCTTTTCTTCTACTATGTGGGAAACCTTCATCCTTGCATGCAACCTCTATGGGAAAAGGTATTTTAAAAAAAACAAACAAAAACCCCCCAAAAACCCAACCAAAACAAAACCAACAAAAACCCTGAACAAAAACACAAACTGAAAAACCCCACACCAAGATTGTGATGCAGAAAATTGGAGACAGTTTTCTCACTTACTGACACAATTTACTGACACAAAGTAGCTGCATGCTCAGTTGGACACCACACAACCCATTTACACCACTCATACACAAACCTGGAAGACATCCAGGTTTCCTCAAATTGTGAAATGCAGAATCCAAGTTTTCACTATTTTACACATCCTTCTTCCCCGAATCTCTTAGCTAATCTGATCTATCTTGCCACTTTGATACTGGCAAGACACCTCTAGTCTGAGTACTTCAGGCAGTGAAAAGCTTGAGTTAACAAGAATTCAGTTCTCCTGTTCCTTGATGTGTTTGCACAGTGACAGAGGAGTGGGAGGGTTTAGCACCAGACTGTCCCCTTTTGGGACCATTATATGGTGTGATTTGTAACAGTGGCCAAAGCTGGTGTGTAGTCAGACAGATAATTAGGTAGTTCCATGTGACTCCCCCATTTCCTTCCTTTGCTCTTCCTGAAGGAACACCGGCGTAGCAGGAAATGTACGCTCACATTTTCCATGCTTTTTGAGTATAATCATTGGCAACATTTAAAATCTGTGACTATTTCTAGCTCATCAGGAAAGCTTAAAAAATGATATAGCCACCTCAGAAGAATGCCTTTATTATGCTATCTCCTGAACCAAGCAGTTTCAGCTCATTGGGATTCACGTAATTAAATGCTTGAGCAACCCCTGCAAGTCTAGACGGGAACGCCTGGATACACAATCGAGTACAAAGTGAGCAAATCAAATGCTGTTCCAACTTCTGCTCCTTGCCATCTGATAGTCAGTTTGGTCATTCTTTACTGCCCATTGGAGATAGTTACTATTAAGGAGGGAACACTGATGAATCATCTTTACATCTGGCAGTGCTGTTGAAATAGATCAGACACATCGTCATATTTTTGCTTCAGCAAACTTAATCCAAAGCTCTGGAAAATACTGCTGAAGTTACTCTGATATAAGACAAAGCTTTTGGATTCTCCAATGAGTTGGCATCTGTGAATTATTTGCCACAGAAGGATACATCTTGGCAGCATCACTTGATCTGAACTTTGAAGAGCAAGGCTGAGAGTACACTTTTACGAGGTAGAGACACTTGTCCTTTAAAGGTGGAGATCTGATCCTAAGGCAGAAAACAGAAAA
>VWYI01013300.1:0-11829 GCA_013399455.1 Anthoscopus minutus
ATTTACTGATCTACATAATTCTAGGAATGCCTTTTTATTTTGTTGCTTAGAAAAACTAATTAAAATAGCTGTCTTTCCTATTACTAGAGAATACGTGTCTTTCAAAAACTAGTTAAAATTGTTCTTGAAAATTGTCTTAGAAGCTTTTGAATATTCTGGTTAACTCATTTACATTTAATATAAAGGCAAGATTTATATACTGAAGAGCAAACCTGGGAGATCTTTTTTGAGTTCTTGACAAACTTGCCTTCTCGAAGCCTCAGAGTGCCTTCAAGGTAAGCTAAGTTCAGTAGTGTGAGCTTCCCTTGTCTGTCACTCCAAATGTTGGAGGCAGCATTCAGGCTAGTGAAGAAGGGTTCAGGCAGCAGAGGTTTCCATGTAACCTCTTTCCTTTGCTATAGATAGATATCTTTCCTTTGTTAAAGAGGTATTGTGCTTTTTCAGTGGTAGACCAGACTACATCAAGTCTTCATCTTTGAGATGCAACTTGAAGCTGTGCCTGCTGCACTCTACCTTCCATTTCATCCCTTAATTTTCTTAGCTATGCATTAAGGTAGTATGCATGTAGTGAGGAGATCTGGTGCTTCGTGTTGCCTAATGAGGGTAAATAAGAAAGAAAGAAAGAAAAATAGGTTTTTTTGGTGAGTAAAATAGACTGCCAAAATGCTTTTTTTTTATTTACCCCATCCTCCATCTACCAAACACTGAATCTCTTCTGTCCATGGCCATTTTCCCTCTTATAGCTCTTCAAAGGAAAACAAGAAAATAGAAGTTTCATTAAAGAAAGCAATGCATATTGCTGATTCAGAAAAAAACACTGCAATTGACATATTTGAGGAGCCCTAATATTTCAGATGTGTATAATCTTATTAAAATTCTATATCTATGTGCTTGCTTCATAGTAAGCTTGGCACAGTTGTTTCAGGACTGGTATACTGTAGATTGTTCTGACTACAAATTAAATCACGTTAAGAATTCTTAGGTGGGAAAGTGATAATACTGATTTAGTGTGCTCTACTTATTATTTCTAATTTGTTAAACCTATATTTAAGACAGATAATCTGTCTGAAGACAAAATATTTTTAAATGCTAGTTACTTACTTTCTTGCAGTTCCCACAGCTTGATATTTTTCCACTGTTCTCTGAGATTGGTTTCACTTAATACTTCTTGTTTTCTTGTGTTTCAGATATTTTTATGTTGACATAATACTGAAACTGGTCAAACAAATTTCACTATTGAAGTAATTTATAAAGAAACTGAAATACTATATAGCTTTAAACATAGTTCCTTTGACTTAGGGAGTAGTTAAATCCCATATAATAGTTGATAATTATTGGCTAGCAGCCTGGTTCTAAAGTCTTTGTTTTACAAAGTGGGTTATGAAGCATCAAGAAAACGGAATGTTGGGTTTTTTCCAGATGAAGTATCTTAGATAATTGAATACTTTAGGAATTTATAATTTGTTTATAATTTGAAATACAGTGCTTTCTAAGAAGAAATCTTTAAATGGTTTTATGTATTGTCTTACAGGCTCTAGAATAGGTAGCAGGTTATAATTTGTCAGTTAATTTAAATTTAAGTAAACTTCTGTGTCAGTCTGAAAAACACTGGTGATTTGCAACTATATTACAGATGGCATCTTTTCTTAAATAGTACAATAATCTGTGTTTTGTGGAGCAAGTAAATTACCCATGTGTTACACTGTTCTGCAGCTCATAGAGGTCATCACACATCTGTATGAGCAGAGCATATAAGTATTTTAAAAATCCCACACCAATTCAAGCAACCCAATTCATTGCAATGTTTCTGTTGCTGCTGTGCCTGCCAGGCTGGTGGTCTACTCACTTGTGTTTAATTTATGGGTGTATTGCAGAGATGGGCTTGAGAAAGATATGCATAAGATAAGGACTTTTTCCTCAGATGTAGCAAAACTTGCAGGACATGCAGTTTCAAACAGTGGAAGAACAGGTCCAGCATCAAGAGTTACTTTGCAAAGCACTAAAATCAGGTTATATCAGTTCCCCTTGAAGGTACATAATATCAAGTCAGGACTAGTAATTACCGTAGCTTTTTCAGTAGCTGTCTGATTCTCCTAGTGAGGACAAGTGGCACTGTGTATTATTAGCCCATTCTCTTCAGACATCCTTCTTGTTTCTCCTCTTTGAACCATGTTAGATTACCTACTTTACATAGCTGACAAATTTGGTACTGCTTCACATCCTTGTTCAAGTTTTCTCTGGCAGTGGTCTTTGTGCACTGCATATCCCTTGCCCCTGGCACATTACCTCATGTCCCTTCTGAACCTCCTTTTTGGGCAACATAACTCTGAAGCCTGAGCTGGCCATGGAGAGAGCCCAGTTGATTCTAGCAGAACTTTTTCATTGTACTTGGTGCTTGCTTTGTAGTTCATCTTAATTTTAAGCACTAAACCACCCTTGCAAATACAAAGGAAGAAGTAACTTCTGCCTTGCAGTACTTTAAAGTGGGCTTTATAATAAAAATGGAGAGAGACTTTATACCAGGGGTTTATGCCTCTAAAAGTAAAGGATGGCACATTTAGATGAAATCTGAGCAAGAAATTCTTTACAATCAGGGTGTTGATAAACAGAAATGGGTTGCCCAGGGAAATGAAGGTGCCCCATCCTTGGAATGTTCAGGGTCAGGTTGGATAGGACTTCAAGCTGCCTAATTTAGTAGATGTCCACCTGTCTGCCCATGACAAGAGGCTGAAGTAGGGGTTCTTTAGAGGTCCTTTCCAGCCCAAACCAGTCTGTGATTCTACTTGAGAACAGCATCTTGCCTTTATTTTGCCTGATTAGTATTATGTATGTCTCTTACATAGTTTCATTATATGTTTCCTCTGCATTTTGTTGATTTTCAAACTTTCTTAGAGACATTGCAGTGGTTACAAGATATATTGATTGAACCTGGTCAAAACATTTTAATTTGTGGTTTGGTTTTGTTTGCAGTAAGAGATAAGTGCTAACTTAGATGACCATAAATGCTGATCAGAATTTGTTAAAAAGGATTTGTTAAAATTGTTCTTAAAGGATTAAAAGTGGCAGCCTTAAGCATATCTGCATGAAGAAAACAATGGAGGGGAGAAACAGTTGGGTTGCCAGCAATGTATGTAGTTAAAAAAAAACCAATATTGTAATGATGTTTTGGTATATTTGAAGTGATCCTCCTACCATAGATGTGACAATCACAGACAGTTGTCTCTGATGTGTTTAGGGCTGTGATAATGTTCCAGTAAAGTTTTAAGAACAAAAAAAAATTTCTAAAATATTGGCTGTAATTTCCCTTGAAGGGAAGGGATGCTATTTCATGGCTATCCTTGGCTCTTTTTCCTTTCCCTCTGCTCCTCCTGAAGAAATTCTGTGAGACTTAAGGAATACATTGCTTCCAGGACAAATTCTAAGGGAAGTTCACAGCATTTTAGTGGGTTTTGCTCTTAAGTTATATGGATTTAAATGTCTAAACATGTACTGAATGATATTGACAGGTACCAGTGTAGATGCCAGCCATGTCCTGTGCTAGGGACTGATCTGCAATGCAAGCAGCAGCATTTCTCAGTTGTTGTGACTGGCCAGCATTTGTAATTTGATGGAAAGCAGATGAATAAAGCCAAATTAAAGTGACAGTGATGACCAACTGCCTAGTAATTTAAGACCTTCCACACATTGCTTAGTGCTATTTATTCAATGAACACATATAGTAAATATAGAACTTTTGTATTTCTTTAAGGTGATAGAAGCCATGATGGGCAGAAGTTATTGTATATTGTCAGCACTCTTTCATATTTGAACAAATTAATATAGAACTTATAAAAAACTCAGAACTTTCTAAGCAGCTTCATGAGTGCTTTCATTGTGTGACGTTCATTAGATACCTTTATATTAAACACTTTCTTTGCAACATGATTTCTACAGAATTGTAATTTTTAAAGAATTAAAATCTTGCCACCAACTTTTACAGTAGTTTTCTTTCTCCATATTATGTGTCTGATCCTCTAAGATCTTTTTTCATAAGCATTAATGTACTAAGAGTTGATTCTGGTATGAATGGTTCAACTAGATTTACAAGAAGTGGTTGAATATTGTTTTATCCTTTTTTATAAGCAGCATGCATGCCTTAAGAGTTATAGAACAGATTACAGATATCTTGAAACTTGCAATATTTATCATCATTTGCAAGGGAATTGTAGATTAGGTGCAAGAATTTATATTATAAATGTTCTAATCTTGTTTTGGCATATTAATCCAGGTTATTTTAAAATCCAGAAGTATACTTTATAGTGGCATCCAAGCTGATCTGAGGGAAAAAATCACTATTTTCTGTCATTTGGCAGAGAGGAGTAAGGGTTAGAAAAGGAAGAAAATGCACTTCTTTTTAAGTGAATGTGTTCTTACCATAGAACGTACCAACACAAAGTTGATCAAGACAGTCTTGCTTGGAGACACTCATACCATCTGACAGGAAAGTGATTTTAATTAATTTAAAATCCAGAAGTAACAGTATTTCTTCCTGAGGAAATCGTTAGAAGACCTTAATTACACATTATTCTTGAAAGCACAGATTGCACTTAGTTTCTTTTTGGTCTTTTAGACTCAGATTTTGGAAAGTATTTAACTTAAAGGAAGTAACAGAGTACTTTCTCAACATGAATATAGCTACTTGAAAAGAATAGGAATTTAGTGGAATTTTTGGGGTTGAGGATTTTTGGTTAATTTTTATAACAGAAAAGTCATCCAATACGTTCAGCTGGATTTCGGCATCAAAATTTTTAAAAATATTTGCTGCGTAAAAAGTACGTTTTGACAAAAGCAAACAACACGGCAAAGTGTTTAAGTTGTGAATCAGTATCTAGTTATATCTAATCATGATTTAGTGCTCCAGTTGAGAATATTTTATAGTGTGAATCTGCTGTAGGTGAATAGCGACCAGCTAAGAGCAATAGTGAGTAACTAGTTGTATATCGAGATTCATTTCACATATTAAATGCACTTCTATGAATAAAATATAAATGGAATGGAATTGTAATTACTTCTGTACATGAAAACTATAGTCATGAAACCTGCACGGTTTTGTAGCATTATAGGGGGAAGCAATCATGGTTTTGTTTTACTTTAATGTTTAGTTTTTAGCAAGGGCACATTTAAACATTAAAATATTCCCATACAAAACATTTTTCTTATTCCAAAAGATTCTGTAATAAACACCATTAAAAGGATGGATTATTTCATGTAAAAAAGAAAGTTCCTCATTTGTGACATTTTTACTCTACACAGCGATCTTATGCCTTATGTTCCTAGATTGTTTGCAAAGAAAATTTGGCTAATGCAATTTTAAAAATTTTTCTGGCACTATGTATTTCCTTTCTTGAATGTATCATTAGTGGGCAATATAGTAACTTGAAACACAAGTTATTTCATACACAAGCTTCTTTGAAGAATTTTAGTTAAAGCTGCATTTAAGGCTTTGCCAGTATTAAAATAGCTTCCAGCATCTTGTTTCTTGTGACTATTTTAAGTTTTTTAATTAATATTGAGGTTTCAGTATTTTCTGTGGCCAGTACTAGGGAGTGGTATCAGATTGTTTTCCCTGTTTCTTATCCAAACAAGCTCTGAGTCTGGGAAGGTCTTCTTAACATTCTTAATAAAGTTTTGCAGTTAAAAGTCCCACAAAATAACTTTCCTTTTTCACAGTATTTTTAGGGTGGCAAGAGCAAGGATTTCTTGTTTGGTAGCCATAATTTGGTCTGGTATAGCAGTGATAATAACTTCCCTGTTGCCACGCATTCAGCAGAAGCTTGGGAAACATAGTACTTAGCACAGAAAAATAAATTCGTTCAAGTAATTGGGAAAAGGGAATTGATATTTAATGGAAGAGACTGATGGTTTGGGCCATTGTCTGAATCCATACTTCCTCCACTTGTCAAACAGAAACAGAATTTTGAAGTCATTTTAGATTCATTTTTATTACAAGTCACAAAACTAAGAGGGACCAGAAAATTCACTTTTTTTTAATATATATCTCCTTGAATATATACACAGTCCATGCATTTCAAGTTGAGTCTTAAAATGATTACATGTTGAGTAATTTGAAAAATATATAACTAGCAATTTCATTTTACACGGAACTGATCCAACTTGTCTTACATGTTGGCCTGTGACGTTTTCTTATTCTCATAGTGCTTCTCAGGTATCAAGGAATCATCTCCTTAAAAATAATATATATATCTGAGACTGTGGTAGTTTGGGAGCTGTTTCATTATGTATGTTTGCATTTGCAGTCCGAAAATGTCACACTAAGCTTTTACCAAAACACACAAAAAAAAGTTCCTCATTTAAAAGTATGTCAGAATATTTGGACCAATTTGATTTGCAAGTTTTCTACTCTGGAAGCATAGATTTTTTGAGTCAGAGTTGCGTGCTATAAAATTACAGGAAACATTTAGCTGACCGTCATGGAAAAATCGTGATAGTGTGTGCATAGAAATACACAATTTTTGTGTGTTTATGTGTGTATATATCTCACAAGAGGCCTGAGAGATGAATGTTCTTCCTAACTGAAGAGTTCTTTTTCACTCTAAGGATATTTAAAAATCATTCTATCCATTTGGTGGAGCAATAGCTTAGTTAATGAAATCTGATATTTTAGAGTTTTTCATTCTTGTGTAACATCTGTAAACATGTTCCCAAACCTTACATGCAGTTCTGTAATTAACTTAGTGTTTCCATGGTGTTTGGTCAATGAATAGAAAAAATGCTATTTATACAGATGGGGAAGAAAAAACTTCTTCAGCAATGCAGTTAGATTTTGGTGGGGTTAAAATATAAGCCATCAGTGCAAAATCTGTTTTTTTTTTATTAACTGCTTAAAATCTCCTGTAGGTTTTACACACTCTGAATGATCAGTGAGGTGTAGTCCAGCCCCCTGTTTGTTCAGGAGCAAGATCAGTTAAGAAACAAAGCATTTTTTAACTTTTACAGAACACCTGTACCTCTCTTATCTGAGCACTTAGTTTCTTTATTTTCATTAGTTTTTCTCTCTGTGTAATGTATATAGAAAGTTAATGATGAAAAAGTAGTAAAGTATTCATTGAAACTGAAAATTATAGTATTTGCAAATATGAAATCATAATTTACATAAATTTTATAGTCAAGAACATTATGAATGTAAATACGCCTTCATCTATTCTCAGTCTTATAATGCCATTTGTTGTCCAGTGGGAGATGAAGAGTGATGTTGAGACTGCCGTTTAACCTATTATAGCAGCCTAAAGAAATTAAATAGCCTTGATGTAAATATGAGGTGGGAAAGGAGTATTCATCTCCATTAAGTGACAAAAAAAGCTATGGTAAGAATAACGGGCGGGTGGGTATGCATTAAGCACTGAAGTCCCTAAATTTGGACACTAATTATAACCACAAGGACAATTGCCTCCCACGTACTTAAACTGTAATTTCAGTTTGTTTTCAGACCAAAAATATGCTTCACAGTTCTTTAGGCACCAAATGTGGATTTTCTCTTGCATTCTTTTTTCATCTGATACATGATTCTTTTTCCTATGCTATTAAATGAAGGCCCAATACTAAAAAGCTAAATTCATTATGTACTCCTTGTTACAATTATATCTTCAGACCTTGTATTTTACTAGATCTCATAACTATGCTGAGGAAGTCCTACTTATTTTATAGTGCCATAAGCAAATGTTGCACCATTATATTCGAATTATTTGGAGCAGTTGTTTCAGCTTCATATTAATGTTAATACACCTGTGGATGACCAGTAGCTACTTAACCTGTTGCACCACATGATGCACCACATAGATGACCAGTAGCTACACACCTGTTGCACTCTTTGTTTCTTGATGGTGTATTCTTGTAAAGATAAATAATATATTTAGACCCTGTCCTAAAATTATTTTACATTACATGAAATAAAGTAATTTTTATATTGAGTAATTGCACTAAAGTATGACCCATGGAATCGTAAATGAGAACAGAGATTGAATAAAACTATCTTTTAAAGTTAATTGAGTTTTGCGGTTTCTTTAATATTAAACTGGTTTCCATACAGGAGAGATCATTTTGGTTTAGACATTCCATCTTTGGTATAAATCAAGGTAAAGTATAAATAATTTAAAAAAAATACAAATCATTACTTCACCTTTACCTTGATATTTAATATACAATATTAATATTCAATATACAAAAAAAGTGCATTATGTCACTACCTAACTTGATGTAATAGTTAAGACATGGTATTTCTAGACCAAATTTTTCTGATGTTTTTCAGTAATTCTGTTTACTATCCTTTTCTCTGCTTGATTACATAGTTATTGGCTATTACACCTTCTCCACATGTACAAAGCTGTCGATCTCAATCAAGTCACCTCTAATCTTATTATGAATAAACTAAATATACTGATCTTTTATCCGTCTCACACACACAATAAAAAGAAGTATTTCCTGACTGTAATTCTTGTAACTCTTTTTTTGGCCCTTTTAATTTCAACTTCCTTTTGAATTAAAGATACCAGGCCTGGTTATAGCATTCCAGTGATGCCATATGTGCAGATAATTTCAAGTCCTTAGTACTACCATATATTTCCCTGTAATGTACCCAGGGATTGTTTTTAGCTTCTTGGCTACAGCAACATAGTAAGAGCAAAAAAAGCATTTGGTTATTTACAATGACTTGTAAGTTCTTTAGGGATTCACTGCTTTCTAGGATGTAATCCTCCATTTTATGTAGCCCGTCTTGTAGGTTCTTAATGTTCTTAAGATAAATAAATTAAAATAATGTAATTTCTACTTCAAGATTTAGTTAATTTATGCAGCTTATTGGAAGGATTTGTACCTATTTTTGCCATCACAGAGCTTCAGCTTTTTACATAACAGTGAAAAATCAGTCATCAGGTTTTATGTGTATTTTGTGTGATTGATATTTTTAAAAAGACAATAAAGGGGACTTCACAAAGCATTAGAGCATTAATATAGCACGAAGAAGGCTTATAATGTGTTTGGCTTCTGCTGATACTTAATGATACGGCAAAAAAGCACTCTTCTACAAGGCTGATTTTAAGATACAAGAGAACCAGAGGAATTGGTAAGAATAATAGATAGCATATCTTGGGTTAATTTTTTTTTTATATTTGTTTTTAGGAGCAGAAGCACAAAAATCCTGACTTAATCTTTCTTTTAGGTATGCTGCTTACTTAGCTTTTAGTAACTTGTAATTTAAGATCACAGTTATTAGGTGTATTTTTGCATTTTATATATCGCTCCCAGATGCTACAGTATTAGTTTTTATCACTGCATATTTTATGAAATGTCAGCCTTCTGTTGGCTGTTCATGCAGCATTGTTAGTGATCAAAGCCACAACATAAAGGAGAGGCATCTAAACAGTTGGCTTATCTTTGTCCTTCATTGTGACACAATACCATAAAATTCCTTCACTGTATAAAAGGCAGGCAAAGCTTCATACAGCACACTCTAAAAAGGTGAATTATTGTTATGCTCAACAAAATAAATAAACTCTTCTAGGTGGTATTTTGTGCAAGGAAGGTAAAGTTAGCAATGATATCTTTGGAGTTTGGAAAAAGTTTTCATCTTTTCCTGCCTTTTTAAAGCACAATTATATATATAAATGTGTGTCTCTGTGTGTGTGTGTTGTAATGCGGTTATTAATCTATCTTTTAAAACCTTTTGAAATAGAAGAAATGTGTCCTTTGGAATAATCTGTATGGGGTGTTGTGGACTTCTTTGGGATACAATTAATGAAGATGTTACATCACTTGAAGAGGAATAATTGAGAAGACAGTAGTCTTTACATTATAAAATCTGCTGGTGATTATCAAGTATATTTGACTTTCATTTTGGTTTTTCACACAGGAGATCATTTTGAGTTTATCCAAATTTTTGGTTAAAAATATCAGACTATCAGTCAGCCTTAATTTTTCTGCTTGCCTAAGTAGGTTGTGTATCTGAACTGAAATAATAAAGTAGGAAAAACTCTACAAGCTCTGATATTCTACGAATAAAAATCTTGAATTATTTTGATCAGCTGTTGTGTATGCCCTGCACAGCAGTTGGTTCAGTCAATTTTATGTTTTAGGATGGTTTTATTAAAACGAGCTGCTGCTTTCAGTAAATCATTGTAAAGTTGCTAGCTTTCTATATGCTTTTTGGGGACCCACAGCTTACCAAGGCAGTCTTTTAATATAAATAGACTTAACTTGGCTCGTTGAGAGGCTGGGCTGAATTAGTAACCCTCTTACCACACGGAGTATTTATCAAGATGGGACAGGACACAAAAAAGGAAATAGTCTCCTAATATGATAGTGGTACAGGAAGTAAAAAAGTATTCCTATCATATTGTGGGGGCCTATGAAAGGCATGTCAGTCAACAAGGCTCTTGGCAGTAGTTCTTAAAAAAAGTGATGATGCACACTGCCTGATTGCATGTGTTTGTGTTTGTGTTTCCAACGCTGCTAGTCAGTAACTTGTATGCATGTATTCCCTCACAGTATGTGATCATATTTTGATAAATGTTTCAGAGGTTTTGAACAAATCAACAGTTGTGATCAAGAAGGCCACAGCAGTCCATTTTATATTGGATTTATGGATGAAATGGTCATTTCATCCATCTTTCCTTAAAAGCTGGCACAAGAGATCATTCCCATGTACATTCAAAGGTTTATTACTTCTTTCTTGATATGCTTCAGAAATACAGCAGGTAGAAAACAGTTATCAAATGAGTTAAAGTTGAATATATTTAGTGTATCAGAAGCATTAATTAATTAATGCTTTAAATTAATTGACTAATTGATTTTGAATTTAGGAAAACAAAACAAAAAATCTGACAGCTGTAGGTAGTCCATCAGCTGACTGTATTGTGCTCAGTGCTAGTCATCCTTCCCATATGAGTATAGCATCACACAGAGTCTGCATAACTTTATAGCAGCATCAGTTCATGATCCTTCTCCTGCCCTTCACAACTGAAAGTGCTGAACATTCAAAGCCACAGACCTACTCCTACTCCCCAAGACATGATTGTAATATGTTTCTTTTCTGATTTTTGAAGAAGTAGGTTCTCCTACTCTGTTTTCATCCATTATCCATGTGAATAGGGGAATTTTACATGTCTTATATTTAGTGGGAATCTGGTTTGCTGATAAAGGCAGAGTCTCCCATCTGACCTGGCTGTGATGAAGGATTTAGTCACCAGAGAAACTGGGATGCTTATAGCAATTTTAGTGACCACAGCAGGAAGAGATGTGCTCCTCAAAGAGAATGATGTACAAGGGTGACACAGTGTCGAAGCAAAGGGGTGGTAGCAGCTGAGCAGGTGGAAGTCTCTGGCACTCACACCAGGGCTGGGCCAGCCTTGAGCAGAGCTCTGGACCCAAGTGCTGGCTCAGAGCCACGCTCTGCAAACACCCAAACACCCAGGGCAGGAGCAAGGATGAGAGAGAGGCCTCTCAAGGGATTTCCAAAGATGTTTAGAACAAAGATGTTCTCCCACAAAAGAGCCGAGATCTCAGATTACAGCCACAGATATTTGGGGCAGGAGCAAGGGGAGGGGATGAATGAGCCCACAAGGGAATCTCAGGGGAGGAGAACATGGAGGGGTTTATGAAGTATAAACCAATGAAGGATCACAGTGGGAGGGAAAAGGTTACATAAACCAATGAGGGACTGAATAACAGGGGATGGACATTCGGGAACATTTTGGAACAGGGGGCAGTTTCCAGAGTGCATTGGCAGCTAGGAGAGGAAGGGTGCACCTGGGATGAGCTATTAATATAACGGGGAGG
>VWYI01013300.1:11887-28967 GCA_013399455.1 Anthoscopus minutus
TGCTGCAACACAAGGGTGCATAAACAAGGTTAGGTGTCTGAGAATCAGAAGGCCAAATATGTTGGCACTTCTTGCAAGTTTAGAAGTTCAATTGACTATGGAGAGAAGAAAAAAAGCAATAAAGATGGTCTTTTAAGGGAGTGATTCTACCTCTACTGATCTTAATACCTTTAGCAGGTGTTTTAAACTATTGTTGTTGAATCTCTTTGATTCCCTGGCCAAGAAGTCATCCATTAAATGCACAGCTTTCACGTATCCACGTGCTAACCTAACATAGCCCAATTGCAGCTGTCAAGTCTTGATGAAGCATGATATGTCTTGGTACTTCTTTCTGTAAGTGGTACTTTGTGGTCCACAGTTTCATGAAGAGGTAGTAAATAGATGGGATGATAGCTCTTTGTTAATATACTGGATCAAGGTAACTTGGTGCCTTTTTAACCTGATATTCTTGAATCTTAATAGGCACTCATACAGCTGATATGCTTTGGAAACGTAATTTCACTGTATAGATGTTTTGCATATGCGCAAAATATTTTGTAGATTGGTCCTGTGATTTGTGAGCCTATATGTGAGTTTATTTCCATAGAAAAAACTTTCATGACTGTTTTGACTGCCTTTCCCAGCTAGTTCCAAAGGCAGACATCACTAGGTAAATGAATATAGTGGTTTGTTGAGCATTTGTCAATGCTAATACCAGCAAAACCAAAGGTTATTCAGCCTTTTTTTAGTGCCATTATTCTCAAATCTCTAACCTGAGGGTTTTAAATGTAACTGACAGAGAAAATTGAGCAAAATTGATAGTCAGAAATTTCTTAATAAGATACAAATTGTTGGATTGGACTTGAGTCCCAGTTGATGAAAACTGTGTTTCTCAAATGTAGCTGTATTTGTTTATGCAAGGATTATCACAGTGCTTGTACCTATGGGATGTAGTAGTCAGAATGCTGCTCTGCTCTGCAGAGAACTCAGTGAGGGTGACAAGTATTTAAAAACAAAGTTATGCACGAGAGATACTGCAGCTGTATATTTAAGGACTTCATGTTGACACCATCCTCTCTTATTAGCAATGCATTTTTTAGATGCATTTTGCATTTCCATTTTTTGGTGAGCTTGTGTTCCTCACCTGCTAGAATTGGCAAAGGGAAAAGTTAGCAAGGTTTCTAGGAAGCTGTCTTCAGTATACCTTTTTAGTTAATACACAGATTTATATTAAGTACAATAGGAGCTGTGAGTGTTGAGTCACCTGAAAGAATTAAGATGCATTCATAGTAACAATAGAGTAACTGAGATATTTTCAAAGCTAATGAAGTTTTAGTTCAGAATTTACTGTTAAAATCTAAAGTACAAGTCAAGCTTTTCCCCAACATAGAGGGGCAGGATTGGAAAGGGAGGACAAGGCATTGGTGAAGCTATTCACTAAAGAAGCAATCTGACCAGCGAAATGAGGAATTTCCAGGGAGGAGGTGCTTTCTAACTGGGGCAAGATTGTGAGAATTAATGTTGGATTTTGATGCATTAATTAAACCCATTTCACACTTCTTACAGATCTACATTTGTAAGTACTCAAGCTGATAAACATTTTTTATGTTAAAAACATGCAAAGGTAAAGGAAGATGCTTAGAGAGCTCAAAAGAGCTGAAGAGTGCTTCAGTTTGGACGATATCGACAGAATGCTGAGGAAATACAAGCATTGCAGAGATTTTGGCTGTATTAAATGTCCTACTTTGCTCACAGAATGTATGCTGCTAAGCTCTTCCATGTAAATACTGGCAAAGACCCAGGTTTCAGTTTCATTGAAGTCTGCCCCACCTGTAATAACTGTAGTCAAGAGATTGCAGTATTTATATATTCATTGGGTGTACTTTGTTTAGTTGTGATATTAAAATGTGTCAAATTACTATTCAGGTATGAATGGAGAGTTCATATTCCTAATTTTTATTGTACTCTGAGAGAATTACAGTTTCACCTGGAGGTTGATTATTGTGTAAGAGTGTTCAGAAGGAATTTAACATGTCTGACTTCTGATTTGGGAACATAAAGATTGATTGTTCCTTTTCACAGCAATTGAGAAGGTTACTGTTCTAAAATATGTATGTGTTTGAGGTTGCAAAGGGGCTAAGAAGAAAGATAAATGCCTCCTGCAGCTACCTGTAGAGCCATTCCCATCAGTTCAAGAACAAGTTGCCTAAAGATGGGAGGTGTAGCACGTTTTTGGTCTCCTTGTTGGATCACCTGCCAGTCAGTGGGGTACTGTGGCTGTCTTCCTAACTTTGCATCTCATGAAACCGGAAGAGAGAAGGTGCTGAGATAAGGTAGTTAAAGCTAATGGTGATAGCCAGTGATCATGTCTGCTTCTTATTGGTGAGTTAGCAAACAAGGAATGTCGCTTTTCATATTGGCTAGCAAGGGATGAGCTCAGGAGTGACTGAACTTTAGGCATGAGAGACTTTCAGACCCTGGAGGACAAAAATGGGTTGGTTTAGTCTTGAACAGGATGGCCATGCTGTCTGTAGGGATGAGTAGACTTCTGCCATGAATAGCAAAACAGCCAAGATCTTCCCTTCCCGCCCCTTCTTATGTTTTGAATTGTATTATGGCTTTTAACCTCCCATAAATGTACATGGTACACAGCAGTGTTAATGTGTATGTAGAAAAGATGGTGGTGTGTGCTTTTATTGCTCTTCATTTTAGATTTGTGGCAAGAAGGGAAGAGGGACTAAAACATATTCACAGTTCTAAGGCCTACTAAGGAAGATCTTGGCTGTGTAAACATACACTTTTTTCCATCAAGTCCTGTAAATGTAATGGGATAAATTATTTCCACTCCTCTGAATTTTTTGTCTTCTCAAGGTTTTAGATTTTGAACTTAACTTTAACAATTTGGTATTATGTGAAAGCACAATATAAAAACAACATTTGCTGTGGTTTTAAATCTGTTTCTAATACAGTTGACTTTCAGTGCTTTGAACCATTTAATGTAAAGTGAATATTTTAAGTATTGATAATGAGAAATGAAAAAACTCACAGCTGTGGCATCTTACATCACTAAAACCTGATTTGCACAAGCTCAGAATTTTACTCCTTGCTTTTTAGTACAAGCTGAAAGTAGAAATGATAGAAGTTTAGAGGCTTTGACATATCTCAGGCAGGGGTGGGGAGTCAGTGACATTTCACTTTTGATTAATGAGTAGAAGACTAGATTATTTTGGTAAGTCCCTTTATTTTTTTATTGTAAGCCATTGTAGCCTGTTTTTTTTATTATTTTCTTAGCATATTTTCTTCTTTTAGGTAATCGGAACTATTTTCTATACTATACACCCACTATTCCTCCAAACAAATTTAATGCTTCATCTATACTGAGCACCCTACAGGAGCGCATGACTTAGGAGAGGGAAAAAAATCCGCAGAAAAATAGGTGGTCTGAGCATTTATGTGTTAAATATGCATGTTAATTAGAAAAAATTAGAAAAAATATGAAAACAGATGTTACATAAATTATTTCAGTCTCAGGACAGTAGTAACTTACACACTGACAATAACTTTTATACGTGCATATATATGTGTATGTCTGTGTCTGGAACATTTACACAACATGGATAGCACTAGAAAAACAACTTCTAGTTTAGATAGGCCTTCTGAATATCACCTGTATTTGTAGGTGCTTCTCTCCTCTCTTGTGCTGTTCATTGAGCTCCTGAAAGAAGGTTCCTCAAAAAGGCACTGCCAAGAAAATTGGTCATATCATGAGACTCATGGGGAGTATTTGATGTAACTGGCATTAACTATATGCAAAACATTTTTCTCTTCATATCGATGTTGGGTTAGGCAGCAGAAATTTTAAAATGTAAGTCCTTTATGTTCTTTACTTTGGTCTCTTTATTTCTCTTAGCTCCTCTGCAGTGGAAAAAAAAAATCCTAAGGGTTTCTAGTAGAAGGTACTCCAGCAAAGACAACTAAGAATGTGTTAACAGAAGAGAGAATTTTGTAAGTGGATATTCATGTTAGAATTCATCTGCTCTTAGTGGAGTCATTTTGTCATTTTGTAAAGAAGACACTTCTGACTGACAACCAATTTTCTGAATATAAATTCTGATATAATTTGAATAATTACATAATTTCTGTCCACGTTAAAAAAACAGACATATGTGCAGTTCCTTTTCTAATTATCACCACCAGAGACTGAAAAGTTAACTTCTCAGAAAATGAAGGCAATGTAACATGACGTAAGGGGAAATGTTGAAAAATAAAGACCTGTAGCCTTCTGTAAATTTTCGTATAATTATTTCAGAATAACATTCTAGTTTGATGGCTTTATGTAACATTTTTCCAATTTGATAGCTTTCATACTCTTTAAAACCTTGTATCTTTCTGTTTCATAAATATATATTTTTTCCTTCTGTAAAATCCAGCATATGCTGTAGGAAGGTTAAAGGCTGCAAGATGTAGACCATGAATTGTGGAAGAAGATTCTAGCAGATTGGATTGTTAGTACTGAAGACTTTTTAAAAGTGTTCAGGGTATGCAGTTGCTATTCTAGCAGATGCATTATGCTAGTGTATGTATGAGAATGTGGTACTGTAAGAAATGAATTACAGAAAACTATTAAGAAATCTTATTTATGTCTGGAAGAGGAAATATATTACCATAAATCCTACTTTATAGCAATAAATTGTGTTGCCTACACAAAATTACTTAAACAAGAAAAAAAATCAGTAATGTGTTAATCCTGCACATGTATTCATTCATATTGGAAGAGTCAGATCTCATGGGGAAAAAAAGGATTTGTATAAAAAGGAGTAAAATGGTTCTAGCTGTGTATCTTAAATTTTCAGGAAAAAAACTGCTTTAGAAACTTCTATATTCAGTCTCAAACTAATAGTGATGTTGACTTCGAAGCCCTTTTGAGCCACCATATTTCTGTGAGGTAGTGTTGCATTTTCTTTGCTAGACTTACATATTTTCATGAGCAGGCAGCACATACTGATGATTCTTTTCCCCTGGAAGATATTTCTTTTATTGCTACTTTATAATGGAATAGGAGTAACCTTAACATCTGAGCCTACATCTGTTAGAAAACCTCCATGCCATTTCTGCCCTGGTTATTTTAAGGAAGTAAAACAATTGTGCACTTGCATGGGTTCTGGCTTTGGTGGAAGTGTTCAGGTTTTTCTCTTCGGTCAGCTGAAAGTAAAAACCTGTGGTCATTGTACCCTGGTGCTCTTATTGTTGCCAACATTAATAAAATAATAATGGCAAAATTGTAATTCCAGCTCAAAATAATAACCATCCGTTAGTTTTGTGATGTCGGGAGGGAGCAATATGTCTGCATTCAGCCATTGCACAGCTGGATGTAGGGTAGATACATGCAATTCAAGTGCATTTCCACAAGTATTAGGAGCCCCTATGATTTTATTTCAGTAAAAATACATGGCTACTGAAATTTTATTTGGCCATAGATCATAGTGAGCCTCCTTTCCTGTCAGTAAGCAGTGGTTCATTCATGTTCACTCTCTGTTATTCCTTGGCCTAGTGACCTTCTTTCCAGAGTCTGAAAGAAATTAGGAAAGAGCAGCTGCTTCACTTATGAAAACCACAAGCTAACACAATCAGAACCAGATCTTTCAAGAGTCTGTGCAACTATTTAGGCATCAATGAATAACTATAAAAATAATTAGGAAAAGTTTGTGAAAGAAATTATGGTACCACTTCGTTTATAAACACTGTATATTAACCGAGTGGGTCCTAGCAGTGCCATTTGTTTTGGTCTTTGTTGCTGTCTGGATATATTGTAAGTAGTGGTATGAACAAAACATGGAAGGTTGTGTTCTGCTAAAACTTGATTATTCCAATATAAGACTCTTGGAATAGCTGAATACCTAGAAAACATAGCAGCCTTTTCCACTTTTTATATATCTTGGTTTTACCCAAGTTGATTTATATTGCAGAGTTTTTTCATTATTATGAGCACTAGCACATTAAACACTTGAAAAAAAAATAAATGTCTCTGATCTAAAAAAAACAAACTCTATGAGTATACATACACATATATAAATGTTTCATTTTCACAAATCCAATTGTAGTAGTAAAGATGATATTGTTTGTATTACAGTAAGCATTTGTATTTCATGCAATTCTTTATGTACATTTTTTTTCCTACCCTCGTTAATAAATATTGAGGTACTTTCCAACCCAGCAATATTTCTTAGGATGGCTGGCTTTAATACTATATCCCTATTTATTCATACTCCTTAATATGACTAGAATTTTTATATGGGGAAGTTCTCATTCACTTTTCTGGGAAGGCTATGATTTTTGTAGGTATGTGCTTCCATCTGTCAATGCTAGATGATGCCGAATTGTAGGAATGTTCCTTGTGTTTGAAACAGAAGGTAGTAAGGTTTTTGGCTATAACTTAGTTTTTGTTGTGAATTTGTTTCATGATTTCTGATTGGCTTTTGAGAGATCTCTGTCTGGTGTACCAAAAAAAAAAAATCTTGTCATAGAAAACTCTGCTTTGGTTGACAAGATGTGTGGGAGAGCAGACGTAGCATTCAGCAACTTTAGGCTGTAGTACTTACTGTATTCAACAGAGATAAATACTCCCTTTGATTCCTGTTGATAATGGTGGTACTGTAGTCTGTGCTGCTGAAAAAATGCTCTGAAGCATTCAGTATAAGTTGACATTTGCAAAGAGCTAAGGGTGATTCTGAGGGGTGGTGTGATGCAGCAGTGGTCCCCATGAAAGCTGATCAATTTGTGCAACATCACTAAATAAGTCTCAGTGTAAACCTGAATCCCAAAGGTGGGGATTGTCAGAGGTACTGCTTAAGGAGCTAACATGTTAGCTTCTGTTTCTGTATTGTATCTTAAAATGAACTTTTTCTAAAACATTCTCCTGTTAAAAATTTTTAATATTTTCCTTTTTCCATCTTTATTCAGGGGAGGAATAGTATCTGTGCTGCAGTATCTTGTTGTCTCTTTTGTGTGTGTAAATATCTGTGTGCAAGTTATGTGAGGTAGGGAGAGAAAATGCAAATAAGAGATACAGACAGTGATGAAACTCAGTGCTTGAAATATTTTCCTGTAGAAGCTGGTTCTGTAGTCAGAGATTCATCCAGAAGAGGAATATAGAGGAACATTTTTGTTGCTGGAGAAGGTTGCTTCATGTTCAAGCAAAATGCTTGTAAGAAATTATTTCATCCTGAAATTTTTAGAGATCCTGAGGATTAACACATATATGTACTGGGCTGAAAAACAATAAACTGGGAAATTAATTGAATTATGGAAAATAAATGCAGCAAAGCCCAGGATGGTATTACTGCCTTTACAGTACTGGGGAAATATTGTAGAGCATTTTTTTACCCAGTGCATTGTAAGCAGTGAAGGCTCAGGGCCTTTTGGAAGTCCAGCTGGAGTGAGGAGTAGTGGAAATTGCATTCATTAGCTGAATGAAAATGAGAGGGGAAAAAGTGTGTTACTGCAATCTAAATGTCTCACAGGAGCAACATTGCCAAGAGTACTCTTAAAATAGGTATTGAAATGACGGTGTAGTGTTGTAGCAGCTGATGATGAGTATCATTGAAGAGAAGAACATACATTATTTTTCTTGATTTGCTACAAAAATATTTAGAGGAATTTTTTCAAGCAATACAGGTTTCCAAAAACAGTTCTATAATTTTATATGTTCCTGGTTTCTCTGAACCTTTAATATTTTGATGACTGGTCCATCAGGGAGGAAAGTTATTACAGTAGTTGAATAGCAAGAAAAAAAGTATTGAAGACAGGTAAAAATGTTCCTCTTGCTATGAATAATACAGTAAGAGTTATATAGGCAGATGAATCAGGCAGTTTTTTTAATATGTAATCTGATTTTCCATACATGCTTATAATTGTTCAGTAAGAAATTTGTCAAAAGTACACTGTACCTATAATTAAAAAATAGTATACATGAAGTGTAACAGTGGAAGGTCTGCTGTTTTATTGCATGTTAGCAATCTGCAAAGTAAAATCTTAATCCATATTTTTAAATTACTATGATAGCACCAGGATCCATAACTCTTGAATATCCTTGTTTTCAAGTATTTTTCCCCCCACTCACATTGCATACTTAATATGGAGTCATATGTGTTAATACTTAACACATTCCAGCACATTGTGAAGCATATTTAAAGCAAAACTAAAACTAATAATGCAGAAATTACAAACATCACAATAATTCTAATGTTCCACTCATCTGAATCAGGTACTGGGACTTAGATATCTGGAGAGAAGGTAAAAAAAATATTCAATACCTCAATTGGATAAATAAGGTTAAAACCCGGAGTTAAATCCACTTCTGTGAGCAGTTAATCCCAGTATACATGAGTTTGTGATGACTTCTGTTTAATGACCAAGCTAGCAATGAATTATTTTCTTGCTGAGAGCAAGGGATACATTGCACACTTGATTTTGTCTTTCTACAGTGTGCCTCACCCTCAAAAAGTAGATAATAACAGTAGAATAATATTTGTCAAATGATTCTTGGAACAGGAAAAAGTATTAATTGAACTACTTATATGTGGAAATCCTAGTAAACACAGGCTGGTTAATGTTTGTAGTTGGGAATCTTGAAGTGCTTTACAAACAAGAGTGGATATTGTACTGTGGGATTCAATTGAGGATACTGGTCCTCCCTAGGAACTGATCTGAAGAAGGAATTTAAATGCCAGTGAAGCATTTTCTTTAGTGTCTGAAGTTTCTAGCTAAATTTGATAGATTTACCTTTCAGTTGTCTGTGGGAAGGATACAAGGATACTTGTAAACATGTTCACTGACCTGAGTATCAATTAAAGTCTTCTAGTTTGTGAAACTTAAGGAAATGTCAGAAAATCCATACAATACTGCAAGCAAAAGGGTGCTCCAGATGAGCATGTGTTGCTCACGTAGTTAGCCAGCACCTCAGCCTGTGCAGTGTGCTTACAGTGCTTTCATCAGACCAATTTCCTCCTTTGTGGTTATCCTTGCATTGAAGCCAATGTCACCCAGAAAAGGTTTCTCCTTTCCTGGTAACTTCTGGGTCACCATCACATTTACAGAAATAATGTTAAGAAATTCATCCCTTACTTAGTATGGCTTTTCTGTAGCTAATTTCTCTTACAGTATAACATTAAAATTCTAGCACCCCAATTTCCATGGCTAAGCTTGCCACATCTGTGAGATATGCAACACAAAGAGATGACGCTGTCCCCAAGGGGGGATTGCAGTGTTGCAGGTACCCCTCCCTGGACAGTGGCATCAAGTTACAGAAGTTTTCTGCATCCCCCTGTTCATTCTTAGACTTTGCCTACAGCCAAGTAGGAGACATTATCAGCATTATTTTGGGGAAAAAGCCCCAGCGTGATGGGAGAGTGGAGGAACAGGAGCAGCTGGAGATGCAGGAGGCCCCAGAGCAGCACAGGGATCTGGCCATTGGAGACTGCTGCAGGCCAGAGCCACTGATCTGCAACAGGCTTTACGTGCTTACTCTCGCTCCCAGGCACTTGGGAGCTCTGACATGAATTCCTCACTCCCACATCAGCTTATCTGTTACTGACACAGCATTTTTGAAGGATGAAATTTTCTTTTCTTTCCTAATGCTACAATCGTTTAGATGGGGTGTGGTTTTTCTGGTTTTGGTTTCAGTTTTGATTTTTGGTTTTTTTCCTGGGGGAATCTTTAGATAGTACTTGACATTAGTTATTCTCCTCTCTTTAAAGGCAGAAATAGATACTCAAATTCTTTAACTGGAACTTTTTAGAAAAGACTGTCAGTCCTCTGATGCGCTTGTATACAGCCCGAGTCTGTGCAGCACTGTCTGTTATTTCCACGATGAAATTTTGCATTTTTATTAATACCCTCTCTAAATGGAGAAAGTTTTAACAGGTAATTTTTGCATTTCTCATTTGATCGTGTTTGCATAGTGAATTCTGTATTAAACACAGTGATTTGTATTAAATGTTGATTATAATCAACATTTAGTTGTTAGATGTTAAGCACTGTTACAAATACAGTCCTGTTTCAAAAAGTTAAGATGTCTAAATAAATTCTCCGACATTTAAACAAACTATTTATATACATAAGTAGGATTTGTTTAAAAAAAAATGAAACAGATGTAATTTTAACTGAGTTGTTTGGGGTTTTTTTATTATTTCCTGAGCATTAATATCCATGAAAGCATTGCTGTTTAAAGATGCTGCTTCTCTTATGCTGGATTAATGGAAGTGGCTGTATTATAAGGATGTTACACTTCTGATAATGGGAGATGTGTTCCTATAAAAATATATACATATATTTTTCTTAAATCTGGCTTGATACTCCAATTCCCATTGTTTGGTGCAAATTAAAAGGAATTTTACTCTGATTGGGGGTTCTAAAGCCTTGACATTATTTTAATCTGATAACGAATGGCTCTGAGTTCATGTTCTTTCAGTCGTTGGCAACAAATCTAAACCTGTGTTTTTTGGATTTATGAGGATAAGTCCTGCTTTGGCAATCTTGTAGATCCTCAGGAGAATAGTTAAACAGTGATTAATCATTGTTTCTTCACTGAGTGTGCAGAAAAGAATGGAAAAGCTGCATTTCACACTTCTGAAGCAATTAATCCCCATGATCTTAGCCAGGTTTGTCTTGTAGATAAGTTGGGATACAAAACTGTACCTAATTTATCAATGTATGCATGCCATAAAGTATAAAACACACAATTTATTTCATATCATTTATAGTCAAATGTAAAAAAAGAGTGACTTTGCCATATCCAAGAGTGTTTCTTACATTACCTTCATATAAACTAAGTACCAGAGATTACAATGGGATTCCTGTTTATTGTGCACATCTGGTGCAGTCACTATGCATTTTCTCATTCACTTGCTGGCATTTTTAGTGATTGTGGCATAAATCACCTTGCTAATCAGAAACATAAGTGACGGGAAGTCATCTCCTTTTTTTGAACAATGGGAAAAAACATATGGCTTCTTAGACAGGACTTGGCTGTTATACTATTTATGTGGCATTATATTCTGTATTTAGAATTTCATATTAATTGCCATGGTTTGATTGAAGGCATAGAATGCCCTGTGGTTTTGGCCAAAGTATTTGTTTTATGATCTCCTTGTCATGCCTTCCATGCTTAATATCTCTTGTATTTTTGTCTATCAAAAACTGGAGCTGAACATACAGGCTGTATTTTAAAATGAAAAGATGTTTTAAAATGCTTTTTAATCAATATGAAATGAATGTTGTGTGTTCTGACTGACATATAATAGAAGGCTGTTATAAATTGTGTGGCATAGTAAACAAGAGAAAATAAATGTTTACCCTTACAGGAAGCACATATACTATAACTTCTCTTCTGGAAGAGGACTGTAGAAAATAAGACCAGGAGGAGGTGAGACTGGTAGTTTTTGTGAGGCAAGTTTATTGATAATTGAGCTTCTGAATTAAAATTCCCTGTGGGATAAAACATATAATAAGATGCCAAAATTATATTAACATGTGAGGAAGATAATTGAACCCAAAAGCAATTCATGGACAATATAATTTTTGTGTATCTAGTTCTTCTTCTTTCGTGAATGTTTTGCACTTCATTTTATGTCACTTATTTCGTGATTCATGAAAGTGTTTACTCCTTTAGCCAAATAGTTTATTATTAATAATAATTACTATGAAGATTTTTTAGTAGCCATTTGAAAGAATATATTAATTTATGGCCAGTAGTTCAGAGTTTTATTTACTATTATATTATTTCTTTTAAATAATGAATTAAACATGTAATGTAATTCAGTGGTGTTATTGACCAAAGTTCTGTAACCGGTGTGGAACTTGAGGTTATTGCGCAGTTTTGGAATATACTAATTTCTGAATTGTCAGGAGCCTGTATATCTAAAGATCTTTATTCTTTGCCATTAAATTCCTAAATAATTACCAAAAAATGCTGAATTAAGTAACTTATGATTAAGACTTTTCATAGGAGGCTTTTGAAATTGAAAGATGTAAGTAGGATGTAAAAAGAGACCATCCCAAGTGACCAGTTATTGGTAACACCGCTCTGGCATTAGAAATTCTGCCTCACTGGTAATAAAGAGAAACAGATAATGGAAGAATGCAGAGTAATGCTAAAAAGCACTTGTTAAACCTTATAATGGAGGTCTCCATCTTCTTCACAGACATGTGGATCTAAATGCATATTGTAGTGATGCTGCTTTTGAAAGCTTGTCAAAAAGTATGCTTTTGCCCAAGAATTTGCCTTCTGCTAGGAATTGTGAAAAATCCTGAGAAGGATACCTGAAACTAAATGATGTGATATCCTTAAGATTACTTCTACAAAAAGAGAGGAACTTCAATAGTTACAGGACAACACATCATCCTATTTTTTTTAACAGCTGCTCACTGTGAGTTTTCTGCTGTTTCTGCTGTTACCTTTTTTAGTGCAACAGTCATTTCACTCTAAAATTTTCAGGTTTGGTGTATTAGTTTAACCAGACAAATTCTCCTAAATTACTCTGAAATACACAATTACCTCTATTAAGTTCATTTTAATGCTAAAAAAAAAAAGGCTCGTCTTTATAAAATGTCTCCATAAGTTTGATAATAAATCTTAAATAATAAGTTTGTAATAAATCTTATTTTTTTAGCATTTCTTTTTCATAGTTTCTACTCACTAAAAAAACAGCCTTAAACAAATGTGTGTAAGCTTCCTGACTTATTCAGTATTACTTGAGCATTTTAAGTGGACCTTTATGTGCACCCTTAAGTAAACAATTTAATTGAAAGCATGTTTAGTTTTCCTGATGTGGTCCTGGGTTAGCCTTCTAGTTTGGATCAGAAATGTGTCTTTGAAGCATATTGTCCCCATGTGCTGAAGTTCATACTGCAGAGTTGTGCCAGCATTGGGAAAATTGATTTCTTTTGGATTAAGCTAACTTGGAAGTTGCACACCATCAGTGTGTAAATGGACTTCTTTTGTAATATGTGCTAGGGGACTTTTGGTACTGAACATGACCAGTTCAAATTAAACCCCCCTAAAAATGTTTTTCTTGAATGTTGGTCCTCAGGATTAACTATTCCATTCTGTCAGCCTGCATTGAGCAGTTGCCACTTGCTGACATAGATCCACCTGTTGTGAATCTCATCAAGTACCCAGTGGAGCTCTTACTGGTTTGTGCAAGGTTCTGACTGGTCACCAGGCTTGGAGGGGTAGCACATTTATCGATGCATATATTTTTAATTATGCAAGTGGAGTTACTGTTGTGAAGTCTAGCTATCATATTTAAATACTAAGTGAGTGGCAATATGATCTCTTCTCCTTTGACAGGAATGAAACCCAGAAGTCAGCATTAGGTGCAGTGACAGAGGGCTAAAAGGGAAAGGACAAAGGAGATGCTCATAAAATTAAGAGATGGAAAGAAATAAAGCTCTCATACAATAAATGTAATCCAATATTTTTCACCAGCATAAATCCACTTGTGTAGTGGTCTGTTAAGGGATAACTGTTTTATTTACTTACCTAAATTATGGACAAAGGTTTTTACTTTATGCTTTTGTTTCTAGTATTCTAGACATTTTCTCTTGGAAAGAATTAGATGAGATATAAACTGTAGACTTAAAATTTAAAGCTTCTTTCAAAATGGATAATGGTAAAGTTCTCCTCTTCACCCTAAACCCAAGGTTACTTTTGCTCAACACAGTATAAAAAAATACTGTGGTTATCTGACACATTTTGATGAGATACATTTTAAAACACCAGTCAATGAGCTGCAAAGTTCACTTTCTTTGATAAATAGTCAAAAGCAACTCAGGAGAGGGTTAAAGACTGTGTTAAGATAAATTCATTCTTCTAATGAGGGTAGTGGATAAAATAATTTACTTCATGTTAATACAGTTATTTAAAACTTAAATTTTGAGTTTACAACCATCTGTCTCAAGGGCTAAGCTCACTATAAACTATTATAATCATTTAAATAAATAGAGGAAAAAACAATCCGTTCAATATGTTGAATCAATATGTCATGCTTTGAATATCTATATAATTTGCCTCACATTAGGATCCATGGCACATGTACGGTACAATATGGTCTATAAATAGGCCTGGAAAGAATATGACTGTATCTTGGACTGTAGAGGGAATGATTGTGCTCCCCAGAACTTGGTATGTGGTTTTGCCTAACACAGACGTCTTTCCCTGTAATCGGAGTGTGGTTCAAAACATAACCTAATGGAATTGAAAGAAGGTAGATTGTAATGGCTGCAAGGTAGCAAAGCATATCTTTGTCCTTTCTTGTGTCCAGCACAAGCAGAATCTTCATTTGGTATATGCATTTCTTTCCTTGCTTGGGCTTGGGAGAAAAACTGTCCTTTTCTGCTCTCACCAGGACTCTTCAGGATTCCCACCTTGAAACAATGGAATTGTGCTGTGTTCCCATCCAGTTGGCTTGGCCAAAGGAACTAAGTACACGTGACTAGGAGTCCACGCTTGCTTTCAGCACCCAGTATGACTGTGAATGTGTGTTGTACCGAGTCTTGCATCACTGTGACTCTGTATAACAATGACTCTACTGACTTGGAAAATAGGAATTGGAGCATGAGCTATAGGCCTGAGTAGCTCAGGAGTACTGATGAAAAGAAAAACAAAGAGGAAGTGATGGATGGTCAGACATGGCTGAAATTCATATAAGTGTGGCTCTACGAGAGATTTATAATATCTAAGTTTCAAGTCAGTGTTTTAGTCCTTTTTTTGAGCATTTTTTATTCTTTTACTGCTAAGAATTACTTAATCATTTTTCAATAGTTTCACAGACTGTATTATGAAAATATAGTGAAAACATGGATAATGTTAAAATAAATGGCTTTGCAATATTTAAGATAGTATGTATACAGTCATCCAAGTTTGTGTAACTGAAAATACCAGTTCAATTATTGTAAACTGCCAGCATACCTCTGTCACATAGGAAGAGTAAAATTATATCTGGATTGCAGATGTGGGACAAAGGACAGCAGACCTTTGCAGAGTAGGTCCTAAAGCACATTCTGGGTCTCCAGTCCATTAACTATATAAATTGAGAAGCTGCCATATTCTTCTGAATTATGGAACAAGAAGTCCCTTGAGGCTTTGCATTGACATCACAAACTATTAAAGATTTGGTTTTGATGTCACTAGAATTCTTTGATGAAGTCATAGCCTAGTAATTAATTTTTCCTCTCTATTTATGCTGAATTGAAAAATTCTTAGGGCTCGATGAATGGATGAAGCTTCTTTATGTTCTATTCCTCACTGTTGGAAATAACATACCATCTCAAGGATATTTAGAAAGATATATGCACTATTTCTCTTAACATCATGTCCTGCTGTTATGCAGTTGAATCTAAATTAAGGGAAGTCAAATGTGTGTCTGTTGTGTGGATGGAGAATATTTGGATTAAAAGGGAATATTGAAAATAAGAAATCTGGGTTCTTGTTTCTCATGTGCCATGACTGAGGGCATGTGAGTCTGTAATAGCAGAGTCTTGATTGAAACCATACTGAAGTCTTTGTGTGCCTCCCTTAAAAGAAGTCCACGTGAATACAGGAAATCATAGTGCCCCATAGATGTTGAGTATTTTACACCATTGGAACCTTGACATATGGTTGTGGGTGTCACCTAGCATCCATGTGCCTCAAACTCTGTATCCGTAAGATGGGGGAAATGCTTTGCAAGACAGCTCAACTCAGCACTGTTTGGAAATCATTGTGGTTTTCATAAAGAACAAAGGTGTGTTGGGTTTTTTCCTTAAACAGTAACAGTCTGTCGTTGACTGATGGGCACCGTTAAACACCTAGAATCCAATTCCTGGTCAGAATGCAAATGCTCAAAATTCCTAGTGCAATAATATCTACTGTGCTACAGTAATATTAGTTGATTTCTAACCACTTGCATACTTGGAACCTTTTTAACATTTTGTGTAATTGTTCTGAGTTTTTATTCCTATTTCTCTCCTTTTGATAGAGTATTTAAGAAAATCTGGATCATCTTATTAAGTTAGATGAAACACCTGTTTTTTCAGCATTTTGTTTTGGTAGATGGCTCAGGCAAATTGCATGGTTTTACTATGAAGTTGAAAATTCTGTAAGTAGAATATAAAAATATCTTAACTTCTCTAGAAATTCTTTAGTTTCTTCAGCAGCAAAAATACACATTTGTTTATCTAGATCTGTTCAGACTTATGCATGCTAAGACCCATTTGAAAGCTGAAGTCTCTATGTAATTTATTTTCAGTGTGTAGTGTAAACTGTTGTGCTGTATATACATTTTATATTTATGTCAGAAAAGGGTTGCAGAGGGGTACTTTAAAACCACCTTTTCGGCTCTAAATAGCTATTGTGTACATATGGTAAGGTACTGCTGCTTAACAATTAGTAACTGCTTTGATGAAACTAAATTACATGTTTAAGTTCCCATCAGGAAGTCGCTTCACATATCTGTATTAATGTATTCAAGGCTCGAGAAGGAAAGTTAATTTTCCAGCTTAAATATTTAATTCAAGCTTAAAATTTAGTCTGTAATTAGAGCTCCCAAATGGCAGGAACATGGAGTATTTGTCCATTTTAATTAGATTGTTGTTTACCTATTAATTATATATCATATCTTGTCATATAGTTTTGATGGTAACAGATGGTGCTAGGAGTTAGTAAGGGTTTGAACAAAATAAGATTTCACATGATTTATTAAGTTGCACTTTATTAGTGAGTGGTCTGCTTTCGTCAGGTTATTCTGTGGAAAAAGAAGTTTCAAACATTTCACTAATTTTGGTGATTACTCTCTATGTGAAAATTTCTAACTTAAACAATTCCAAAAGGTGCATTTTTTTCTTTTTTTAAGAGGAAATTAATAAACCTTGTATTTCTCCAAAGTTTTAGCCTCTATACTATGCGCATGACAGTAAGCTTACTTTTTTTTCCTTCCTTTTTTTCCTAAATTTTGTACATAGGATTTTTCAGGAGCAATACCTCTTTTATCTTCAAAGAGTATGGCAGTTGTTTCAGACGTGGAAGACCTGATTCAACTATAAAAATGTTTGTTTCTGCACAGAA